>JAJMGD010000025.1:0-153854 GCA_030568515.1 Suhomyces guaymorum
CTCTCTTCGTCTCTGATTTTCATAGTCTTGGTGATTTCCGCCCTTTTTCTCGAAATTCTGATATTTCTCATTTCCGGTCGTGCATGACCCAATAGTCCTATAACACCAACAAGCTGAGAAAGTGTGAGGTCACGTGCGCGCGGTCTTTGCAAAGTTGAAGGAAGTATCTATTGATTCATCAGGAATTGAATGTTTGGCTTCAACATTGATTATATAATCCTGAATTGGGATGAATATTCCTTTCATTGCTTCAGTGGCTTACCTTTAGAGTTTTTATAATGTAATTATAAATCTAATTATAAATCTAGTCTTGAAGCTTGTTTTTCGAGTGAAAGTCCTTTTTAAGCTAAAATAGCTAATTTAATCCAGTACCATGCATTTCATGGAGTCTGGAAGTTTTTGAAAGCCAAGGGTGACTGTTTACAGCGGTTTTCATAAAAAGAATTTCATAGAAATTATAAAATTTTACAATAATTTCGAAATATTATGAACATTCTCTTTCTTTGTTAATTAATGTAAATGTTGATCGATCCCAAATTCAATTTCCGAATCGACGCTTCCCAAAAGCAAACACGGCTTCATCATCTTCCCCTCCCGAGTTCCGACAATCTTCCTCAACGGTCATCAGGAACGCAAATTTCGCAGCCGCGTAACAAGCGCAGAAGACCAAATACGATCGGCGCGCCAGTGGTGCTAACCGAGACGAAAGAGAGAGAAAAAGAGAAAGAAAAAGAGAGAGAAAAAGAGAGAAAAAGAGAGAAAAAGAGAGAAAAAGAGAGAAAAAGAGAGAGAAGAATAAATAGTTGAGTATTATGAAAAGCACTAGTATTAGAAAATGCAACAGTATGGAAAATCCACTATTATTATAGAAAATCCACTATATATTATGGAGTCCTCTATTATTACACCTCTATACTATTGAGTCTTCAGTATTCCTTTTTCTGTTCTTCTGTCCGGCACCTGACCCCGGGGAACCGTGAACCGCTAACCTTAAATCCATCAGGAGAAAACGGAAGCCTGAAAGAATTAAAACGTAGAATTTAAAAGTAAAATTTAAAGAAGAATTCAAAGAATTCAAGAAAGAAGAATTCGAGGACTTACTGGTTAGATATGAGGTGACTGCTAGACTTACTTCTTGATTCGCTGTATATCTGGGTATATTGGGGATTTCCTCGGTTGAGTCATGCGAGTCAAGTCGCCTCACGTGAGCACCCGCCAACCACCCCGCAACTGGCCCCTCCGGCACCGGCTACATCGCGTACGGGCCAAAGGATCCGCAGTGAAAAATCCACCGCTTGTGAAACAACACTTGGCCAAAAGACCCCAGGATGGTAACACTGTAGCGACCAGAACCCAACAGCGAAGAGCTTCCTTAATCTGCTTTATTTCTTTTTCATCTTCTTGACACGTATCGGATGCATTACCCCAACCCTAATTGTCCCGTGCAGGGTGACTCGCGGCCACTAAAATGCCGCCAAAACGACGTCCATTTGTGGAGAAATTCTCTCGGTGTTAGTCGCATATTTATTTACATATAAAGCATCCATTCTGCCGAGACTCAGGCGCTATTGTCCAACTTCACCACCACCACCGCCCTCCGCAATCTGTCCAGCGTTGCGACTAGTGACTTAGCGGTGTTCTGATCTACTTTGGCAATCTCCTGTTTATAGCCATCTTCAGCGGTCAAAATCCTTTGATCCAGCGATTCAAGAAACGAATCCCGAGCCAATCAGCCAGAGATATTCATTCTGATTCTTTCAGAGACTACAAATCATTCTGACATTTCCATCTAGAATCGGATTCCTACCTTTTTCGCATTCTTCCATCTTGCCAGTTCTTCCATCTTTTCCGGAGTCTTCCACCGTGATACATTCTTTCTCGATTCATGTCACTAACTAACTATTCTTCGGAGCTTTTCGAGCAATTTGCCGCTTCGGCCCAAATCGCAGAACCAACGCTTTCCCTCGACCAATTCATCGATATCTTGGCTCCCTTCGAAACCGATCTTCCTCGTGACTCCTACTCCTTATTGTATGTCATCGCCGATAGAGAACAGAAGGGCTACCTCACCAAAGATGACTGGAGCACCTTCATCAACACTTTGACCGATACCGACGGTGAGTTCAAGTTGTTGTACAAATTCATTTCTTCCACCAACTCGGTCAAGGACCCCATCACCTACGAAACCTGTGTGGATATGTTGAACAAGTTGAACAAGTCAATTGATCCTTCGTACCAACAAAAGACCATCAAGTTGAACTGGACTTATTTCACCAGATTTTTTGCACCCCAGGGCCACATGAACTACAACGAGTTCATCACCTTGATCAACTACTTGCCAATCACCAAATTGATCGGTAACTTCGAGCTTTTGGCCGGCAAGAAACAGACCATCACCAACGAGCAGATGATCCAGCTTTTGGCCACCAACTTGAACCACAAGTTATCCGCCAAGATGAAGGGCAATTTGCACAACATCAGCGATTTCTTCCCTGGAACCGACGAATTCTCCTTGTCCAACTTCTTGTTCGTTTACGGCACTTTAAGCAAGATCGACTTGATCAACGAAGTGGTCGCCAGCACTCCACCCACCTCCAAAGACAAGGACGATATCATGATAAATAAAGACTACTTGTACACCCACTTGAACGACCATCTTCTTAAATCGTCCAATTTCAGACCGATTTCGATCAACGAAATCGAATTGTTGTTCCACTTGATCAACAAGAAGGAAAACGACAATATCCCAAGAAAGGAGATGATCAGTTACCTTAACCCTAACTACCATAATAACCTCAACACTTTGGGCCCCATTTTCGAGCACCCTTCGACTTCTCATCCTTCCAAACACGCCGATTCCGATAACTTCTCGTTATGGCCAATCTACGACTCTCTCTACTCCTTTTTCCTTGGTTCCATTGCCGGATGTATTGGTGCCACTGTTGTCTACCCTATTGACTTGGTGAAAACACGGATGCAAGCGCAAAGACACAAGGCGATGTACGACAACTCGCTTGACTGTTTCAAGAAAATTGTCAAAGGTGAAGGTATCAAAGGTTTGTACTCCGGTTTAGGTGCCCAATTGGTCGGTGTCGCTCCAGAAAAGGCTATTAAATTGACTGTCAACGATTTGGTCAGAAAAATCGGTACTGACGACAACGGCAAAATCACCATGCCTTGGGAAATCATGGCCGGTATGTCTGCCGGTGCTTGTCAGGTCATTTTCACCAATCCTTTGGAAATCGTCAAGATCAGATTGCAAATGCAAGGTGGTACCAAGGTCAGCAACCCCGGCGAGATCCCCAAGAAACACTTGAGTGCCGGCCAGATCATCAAGCAGTTGGGTCTCAAAGGTTTGTACAAAGGTGCCGGTGCCTGTTTGTTGAGAGATGTGCCCTTCTCCGCCATTTATTTCCCCACCTACGCTAACTTGAAAAAGTACATGTTCGGCTTCGATCCTAACGACAACAAGCACCAGAAATTGAGTACCTGGCAATTGTTGGTCAGTGGTGCTTTGGCCGGTGCGCCAGCCGCATTCTTCACCACTCCAGCCGATGTGATCAAGACCAGATTGCAGGTGGAATCCAAGAGTCACGAGACCAAGTACAGCGGTATTGCCCATGCCGGTAAGGTGATTTTGAAGGAAGAAGGGTTCGGTGCTTTCTTCAAGGGTTCGATTGCCAGAGTGTTTAGATCTTCTCCACAGTTCGGTTTCACCTTGGCTTCCTATGAACTCTTGCAGAACTTGTTCCCCTTGAGTCCTCCTTTGACCAAGGAGTCCAACTTCAAGACCATCAGTGGATACCCTGGTGTCTACAACTTGAGTAACGACCAAGTTTACAATTCTCAAGGCAAGAACGAGAGAATTGTGTTCTTGAACAAGAGTGAAATGAACCCCGAATACAAATTGAACGATGCTTTGGTGAAACTTCCAGCGGAATATATCTACAAGTCTCAAGACGCCATCAAATTATTATTAGACATTGACTACAAGTTCGGCAACTTTAGTGAAACCGCTTACAAGAGATTTATTTCCAAATGATTTTTATATAGAGAAATGAAAAGATACATGATTTTGAAAGTGTAAGTTTAATGAAAAAAGTTTGAATGTAAATATACAATTGAGCCCTATAAAAAAGAAAATGTAAAAAGTGATTTGAGGTCAGCGGAATTGATGGATATAATATTAGAAGAAGTTGTAAAAGAGATTTATTACTGAAGAATTGACGGTGGGCCAACACTTAGATTTATAGAATTTTCAAATGTTAATTGCGCAAGCTGAATACAAAAGATATTGATAGAGCAACAGAACCTACTATAAGTTAAGATGGAGTTGAATCCCTTTCCAAATTCTCTAGAAAGTTGTATAAGAATATAATACTATAAAATCTGCTATGCGCGAACATCTTGCAAATTTGATCGGTAAGAAATTATCATCATAAGTAAAGGAAGAACTAAAGATCATGTTCTTGATATAATAGTTCCCCATCACCTGCTAGAGAAATAACTTTTCACGTTATATTCTTGATATATAATTTCTTGATACTATTCTTTATTTGATTTCCCGAGTTTTCTTGATACTAAGCTCGCCTACAAATTTATTGTGCGCAAAAAGAACCTTACTGAATAACATACTTTCAACTAAAAATGATATATGGCTCATACAAACCAGAAAACCAGAGAGCAGGAGAAACCACTTTAATTCTAGTTATCTGACCGTTTTGATGGCATACCTGAGTTCCATCTTTAGCAGAAACAATTTTCTCCTTTCTTTGATATGCCATATTATTCAACATATGGAATATCAGAATTACAAATTTAAAGACGGCACGATGATTCCAATCACAAGAATAAGAACCAATTACTTTCTTTCTCCCCATGAACCTTCTCAACTCACTCAAAGACTTTTCCAGTCAATATATCACCACTCTGGCAGAGCCAGTGGAGCCGCAAGAAATTCCAAGAACAATTCCATCTTTGAGCGAAGAGGAATATCTCTACTATTTCGATCAAGCCAAAAGCAAAGCAGCGAGATACGTTGAGGTTTCGGCTCCAGAAGAGAAGAGGAAATTGCTTCCTTTGGATAAAGCCACTGTCACGTATTTATCTACATTCAAGTCAATTGCTCCCAAAGTGTCGAAAGGATTCGTTAAACATATCAAGAGTGCGGTCCAAGAAGTCACTTCACAAAAGGCTACAGCGAGCCACGATTTGACTCGAACTTTCGGGTTTCCCGTCAAAGTCTTGGGCAAAGGCTCTTTTGGAGAGGTCTACCTTTTCCGCTCGATTGAAGGCAAGGAAACAGCAGTGAAATTTGTCACTCTCGAACACGAAGCACTTCTCATCACCCTCGCCAGAGAATACACCAATAGCAGGAAATTGTCGCTGGCATACGCTTGTCGGTGCTTGGATATCTTGGTTTCTAGCGGAAACCCCAACGAGCTCATTTTGGTTCAAGAATACTTCGAAGGCGAGGAACTATTCACTCTTCTCAACGATAAACACGAAGGCTTATCTAGATTGAGGCTTGCCAGTTTTCTCTTCAAGAGAATATTCGCAGCCATTCAGCACTGTCACGAAAATGGAGTTTGCCATAACGATCTCAAAACTGAGAACATTTTGATCAATATGCACACACTCCAAGTGAGAGTAATCGATTTTGGACTCTCCATGACCACAACCAAGTCGATGACCAACAAACTGAAACACGAATGCTTGACTTGGGGCACTTCTGGCTACATTGCCCCCATCTCCTATGCAGGAGGCGAGCTTTTCAGTGAGTTCCAGTACGACAAAGATATCAGAAGATTGGCCGAAGCCAAGGACATCTGGGCCTTGGGATGTATCTTCTACAATGTCATCTCCTTTGGCTTGGATTTATGGGAAGACTGTGTGCCTGAAGACTTTCATTTTCAGCATTATGCCACCCATGGACAGTTATTAGGCTTCGATCAAATTAAGAAAAATTTCGCAGCCGGCGAGTACTTGGATAATATTGAACAGGTGCTCCGTGGCATGCTCGAGATCAATGAAAAAAGGCGCTGGACCTTCGATAAGATCGCCGATAGCAAGTGGTATAACGATGAGTATGATATGTGAGCCAATTTTATAGTATTGTAAGAATATTGTATTTATAAAAAATAAATAAGATTAGTAAGTCTTGTAAGAACAATAGATCCATAAAAAGAAATTTTAATAGAAAGATTGTAGGGGAAGAGTGAATCTGACCAGGTTTCGATTGATAGACATAAATGACTTCAGTGAGGGGAAATATTGAATTTACGAAGTTCTGAACTAATTGGATTTCATGAGAACACACGTTCATCCCTCAAATTTTAATTAGAATAGAACTATTAGCAAGAATACAATTATCCGGTTTTGGATAGAATAGAACTAATAGCTGGTAGGAAGAACTAGCAATCTTATCGCTTTTGAATAGAATAAATTCAGTTAGTTTTGAAAACTAATTATCTCAATTTTACATTTTATTATCTCTATAATCTTTAGATCGTTATGTATTCATAATTTTTACATTTTATTATCTCTATTATCTTTAGATCGTTATGTATTCATAATTCGTAAATAAGATGGAACTTTCCATCCAAATGAATGATATCTTTTAGTTTTCTTGTTCTCGCGGGGCACAAACATGGTGGAGGTTCAATATGAACTTTCTTGGAGCTGAAGCCATGTTCAAAGCTCCGGGTCAAATTAATCATTTTGAACTCGGTTCCAGTTTCGTGGATTAAAAGGTGGTCCTGGGCCATACACACACTTTGGTTGACATTGTTGTCCATGAAAAAAGTATCATGCATCGGCTCAAGACCACTGTAGGTCACGGTATTATCTGGATGAATTTCGAGGTCCACAAGACTGATTTTATGGTCATGTAGCACCACGAGTTTGGTGTTCAGCAAAGGGAATATCTTGCGCAAATTCGACACGAACAAAACCTGAGGATTGACTTCGTTACCTTCAAAATCTGACTTGTGGATAGTCACGATTGCCTTGAAACAATAAATATGGATAAGGTCTCCGTTGAGGAACATTTGTCTGAAACGCAATCCGTGAGAAGTGGCACCGGTGAAAACCAAGTATTGGAAGGTATGGAACTTGATGCTCTTCCGCACGTTGTCCCAAGTGAAGGTTATTCTGATCATATCGAGTCTATCCGTGGACAAGATGATTTCGTTATCGGTGATGATACATGAGGTGATACTGGACTGGGTCCTGTCAGACTCGTCTGCTGTCACTCTTTCGTAGCGATCGACGTCCACGCTGTCGATGAATTCCTGAGCGACCTCGTTTTTCTTTTGGATCGATGCGGTTTCGAGAAGTGCGTTCACTTCGTCGATATCTTTGGCAATATCGCCATTTCTGCGCTTCAAGTCGGAGGTTCTGAACCCCAACAACTTCAGGATCTCGCGTTCACGGCCCTTGTAGTGTTTTGGCACGTATTCACGCAAGAAACGCTTGAGTTCCGCGGTGAAGTTGGTGACTTTGAAGCCGTCGGAAAAGTCGACGTGCTCCAACTGGAGCAAGTTGATTCCGTCTTTTTCGTAGATTTCACGAAACGAGTATAGTATGAAGCCACTGGTCGAATCTGGACGGGTTGCGTTGTGGCCAAAAGCAGTGCACTGGAAGTTTAACAAGGAGACGATTCCGCCTCGGCAGAAGGTGAGTTCGGTCACGTCGTGGGTGGTATCGGCGCCGTCCCAGAACCGCACCAACAGCTTGCCGTGGTGCTGGAACAGCGGCACTATTACGACATATTTGCCAAAGATGCCGAGTACTCTGTTGAAAGGCTTGGGCACTCTTTGGATCACGGGCAACTGCACCGCATCTGAGTCGTTCGAGCCCGATTTGTGGTTCAAGCCGGACTCCACGCTGGATTCCTGGGGCGTGGGGGTCAAGTAGTCGAGGAGGTCCGAACGGTTCATGTCCAAACCCCGATGGTAAGTGCCGGTTTTGAGTCTCATAAGACCTTGGAAGGAGAGCTCGAAGCGCCGGCGGTCGATGTCGACCTGATGCGTGTGTCTTGCCAAGGCGACTGCTCTGGTTCTGGGTTCTGCCACGGCTCTGGGTTTCTTACGGGAGGCCACTGTCTTTTGGTAGACGCTGCGGCGCTTTTCGGCCTGGACAGCATTATTGTGGTACTTGGAGACCTGGGGGACTGAGGGCTGGGCTCCGTTGATGATGCGGAAGTACTTGTTCTTGACGGCGTCGTAGTAGTAGCCTGGGAGCTCTGGGGGAGATGACATTATGGAAGAGAAGAGCGAATCAATGTGGAAGAACTAAAATGAAGGGAAGTAGGAAAGGAGGATCTAAGTGGGGAAATGGAATATGGAGTGGATTCAAGTGGATGAGTAAGATTCAAGTGAGGATATGGAGTGGAGGATATGGAGTAGTTGGAGGATGGAGAGTAATAGGTGTATGCATAGACGACGGCAATACAAAAGATGCAAACTGCTTAGTATAAAGGGATGGCAGAGATCACTCGCGCAGCGGGAGTGCATCTAGCGACGGGGGGACCCTAGCAGATTACGAGCAGTGCAAATTGCGGGTGAATCACAAAGGTGTGGATGATTCATATTTTTCGCGGCATTCTGTACCGTTTGATTGCGAGAGGCATCACCGTTTCAGGCATTCGCCGGCGTGAATCACCTTTTGCGCGAGGTGACAAGAGTACAGCGAAAAGAGAAGGGAAAAGTGGCAGTGGGATGGAAGAGTATTTTCCAGCACAGCGGCTGAAGACGGCGGTGGCGGTGCTGGAAACTGCTTGGTTGTTGTTCGGCGGCGGGGAAATGGCTCGCCGAGCTTTCGCCAGATGGTTACGCCCGCTTAAGGATCGGCGATCCGATTCCCACACGGCTGGCGTCGCCAGTGTGGTGGTGTTACTACTATCGGAGCGCATCTCAAGTATCAGACACTAGGCTAGCGAAAATTGCGTTTTGGCAATGCACTCGAATGGGATCGTCGCTATTTCCTCACTGAAGTGACAGCGATCGACACTCGGTGACGGGTCGTGGCTATTATAGTGACACGGATCGTCGGTGATTGACAGCGATTGGCAGTGGCTAGGAGACGCCTGGGCCTCTAGTCTAGCGAATTACGCGGATAGGGGCACTGAGGCGATATACGATGATGTCAAGATGCTAAGTGAATCTACAAAGGATTTCGTAGGAAGACTACTAGAGGATCTGGAAGAGACTTTTTAGATAAAGGATCTCTTAGTGGGAGATGTCTTGAATTTCAGTGAGGATATCTGTAGGTTTTTCTGGTGGTAACTACGGTGAGGCTATATTTTCTTGCTATTTCCGGGCTATTTCCGTGCTATTTTCTGGGCATTTCCGTGCTGTTTTACGGGCGGAAAAACCATTTTGTCCCACGCCCATCACGGAATATTTCGCTGGCGGTGTCTGGAAAAGACAATCTCGAGTACCGCTTCAAAAAATATCCCAGCTTCGGAACCTCGGTGATTCACTGACCCCCACAACGGTGACACTACGGTACATTTCTCGGAAGCACTCGTCTCGGGAGCTATTGGGCCAAGACCATTTTATCCAGATGTGATCAATTCGATAATGTTGGTATATCAACTGGATAAATGCAGCAATACCCCACAAAGGTAACGGTCGTTTTGCTGGCGATACAGTTATATTTAGCGGACATCGGAGAGCGCAATTCTAGAAATAAGCGACAATTGAGCGGGCACACTCATCACCCATCGAGTTCCAGAAATATATCCATCGAGTTCTAGGAATAAGAAGGAAAAAGAAGGAAAAGATGAAAAGGACTATAATAAAAGAATAGAGAGACCGATGGGACTCTGATGAGGACTAGATAAGATAAGGTCAGATGACCATGTGCTGTCGCAGGCGGGCCTGTGGGACGGGAAGCATTATTCCACATGGTAACTGAGATTTTCCTCACAAAATAATCAATTAATCCTCACCAAATTCGTTTGTGAATCACAATTTGCACGCTATAAATAGAGTGCGATCCGAGACAAGTTGGGCATTCAGATATAAAGGCTGGGGATTCAACAACGGCGTGGTCTAGAAAATTAGGCAGATTCGTAAAGATATTTCTGTGATGGCTATTTCCTCTTATGGACCTCTTTGTGGAGACTCCCATCTTTTGAATAAGCTTTTAGGACTAGTAATTCCTCTTGTATTCTTTAAAAATATCATTCCGATTCAGATTGTCAGCCATGGAATCTTTCCAATGATTGTCATTTTGAAGACTCCTTCCAAAGATTGTCACTATGAAATCTATGATTGTCACTTTTGATGGCGAACATCCCAATTTTGTGCTTGGCGCAGACACTTCACACTCTTGTGGTCTATTGAGTGCATTGAAATGCACTGAAATGCTCTCTTTCGGCGTCGACTAAAATATCCTTATTCGGACTAAATTGTTTCCAATTAAAACGTTTTTCAATTATTATAACTCAATTGAAGCACTCAATTGAATCTTGTCTTTGATTGAAAGACCTTCTATGATTGAATTGTCTCCTTGATTAAATTGTCTCCTTGATTGAATTGTCTCCTTGATTGAATTCTTCATTCTAATTGAATGTCTCATTAAAATGTTCTTTCTAATTGAATGCTTCTTGGTTTTCAGTTTCTTCCCTTCTCCTTCCTTTTATTCTTCTACACCTCATAATCATCGTAGCTCTCGTTGATCTTTCCCTCAAGCTTTTTGAACCGCGATTCCGTCACTTTTCTCATCACCAACTCCTCAAACCCGTTCGAACGATCAATTCCGTCCCATAGACACCCCGCAACGATGCCGAACCGATTGGGCACATTGACTCCCTGGCGATAAGTGTATTTGTTCTCAGCATCAACGGAGACTTTGTCACCTTCAAACACGAGAATTGGATCATCAATGTCACGAGGCTTTGGCTTGAACGATTCTCGTGATTGTCGAGTCTGTTCCTCTTCGGACATCCGGAGCTCCGTCACGGCCTTTTCATCCGCCTGGCGTTGTTTATTGGCCTCAAACTCCGCTCTTCTAGCATCAATATCGATGATTCGTCCCAGGGCATCTCTGTAGACTGTGGATTGTGGTTGATCGTTGGACTCTTTTGGAGCTATCAATGACTTTTCTAACTCTTTTGGAGGTTCTGGTTGAGTTTGTGGAATCAGAGCTTTTCCATCGATTCTTTTGAACCCCTTGAACTCTTTGCTAGATTTAAGGTTCACCTTGATTGGGCCTAATTCTTCAGCTTCTTCCTCATCGAATAATTCATTGATCTCTATCGTTTTCGGCCTCGAAACAGCGGAATCAACGATGATGTTCCCAGACGGAGCCGACCGTTTCTTTGACTTCTTCTTGGCATCGGACGGACCACTGAGGTACTTGCTGAGATAATCGGCCTTGGACTTCATGATGGAGAATCTGGAGAAGAGATTCGATCCATATGATAAGTGTCACGTGATCATATTTACAAAGAGGAAGGGAAGAAAGATCAATAATTACTGCTAATTGAAGGAGGAAGTACGTTTAGAGTTACTTACTTTTATACGTTTGAGTCTGCTTAATGACTTACATTTAATAATGACTATATGGTGAGTCTGACAAGGCAGACTCGAAGCTAAATATACATCTGGATGGTTTTGATGTTGGTACCTTTATTATTAACCAATTGTTGTAGTGGTACTCCTCATTTTTGATGATCCTTGGGTTTCAAAGATCAAAGATAAATTTGTAAGGATTCATTAAATGTTAAAGATCAAAAAGCTTCAGGTGCATTCCCCGAGTTTTAAAATCATCGATCCTTCAAATTCTAATAGTTACTTCTCTTTGAAGACCATTCCTCATCATTTAAGGATTAAAAAAGTTCAATGATCATCCTTTCTCAATTTTGTAAGGATTCCTAAATCATTCCTACCTTTTCATGGATGATTCTTCAATAGTAAACGGGATTATCATATCTAAATTCTATTACTTGATGATTCTTACCACTTCGTTATGCAATTGAGCCATGGTCTCGCACAATTCCATGAACAAATTATATTGTGATTTGATAACTTGCACCACATTGAACAAGTTACCAAATCCTTCGGTGCACAGTCTTTCCAATCCATTCAAAATGAGATCCAACTCGGCCACTAAAGCCTCGTAACTGTTCAAGATCTCGTAGTACTTCTTGATTTTCTTGATGAAGAACTCGTTGAGTTGGTATGAAGAAGATAAACGAGTTCCTGGAGTACTCAATTGGAGAATTAATTGAAGAATCTTCGTTATATCTTCGGTGAGCTCATTGTTCAACTGCTTGAGATTTGTGAGTTGACTGGAGTCGAATTTGAGTGCCTGCTTGGCCGATAATAATTTGTTGTGTAAATAGCTGATATCTTTCGGTATGGTGTCTATAAGGGCATCATGTTTGGATAAGTCTGCCTGTAATGTGGTTGCTATCAAGTGCTGGGTGTTTATGTACTTGTCGAATTGTTCCAATTCTTGTTTGATAGCGGGAGGAAGATCTCCAACCCGCGACATACCGGTGATTTGCTGTTGCTGTTGCTGGTTAAGCTGTTGCTGCTGTTGCTGCTGTTGATTTCCCAGGAATAAACCACCGCTGGTTTGACTAGAAGAGCCAAAAAGGCCTCCGCCACCGGTAGTGTTACTGGATCCACCGAAGAGAGCGCCTGTGGCCGGTTTTGAAAGAAGTCCGCCCGATGTGTTGTTGTTTCCTCCGAACAATCCACCCGTGGCGGTATTATTGGTGGTGTTGCTGGCACCAGAGCCCCCGAAGAGGCCTCCACCAGTGGTTGATGCGGTGTTGTTACCACCGAAGAGACCACCAGAAGTGCCAGTGGCATTATTAGCAGTGTTGGTATTGCCTCCAAATAAGCCTCCTGATGTGTTGGAAGCTGCAGTACTATTGGTGTTACCTCCAAAGAGTCCTCCAGAAGGAGTGGCGGCAGATTTGTTGCCGAAAAGACCTCCACTGGTATTGTTGGTTGCACCAGCAGTGTTATTGTTACCGAAAAGCCCTCCACCGGTAGTACTGGCATTGTTAGTGGCGGCTCCAGTATTTCCACCAAAGAGCCCTCCGCCAGTAGTAGTACTATTATTGCTAGTGGCATTATTACCGAAAAGACCACCACCGGTGGCAGGCTTGGATCCAAAGAGTCCTCCACCAGGGGCCGCCGAATTAGCCGTAGCATTGGCATTACCACCGAAAAGACCACCCAGTGCGCCGGTGTTGCCGGTATTGCCAGTGTTGGCTGTGTTGCTGGTATTGTTACCGAAAAGACCTCCGGTGGTGGAAGCTCCAGTATTGGAATTGGCGTTGTTGCCAAAGAGACCGCCCGAATTTGTGGAAGCGTTGCTGGCGCCAAACAATCCGCCGCTGGGGGCGGCTGATTGGGGTGGAGCCAAGCCCGCGGGCTTCGAGAAAAGTCCACCTGAAGAAGCGTTTGATGAGCCAAACATTGGAGGTATAGATCGATGGGAAAGGCTGTAAATTGTTTTCATTTGAGAAAAGTTATTGATGCGAGGTCACATGGGGTGGAGCGTGCACACACGTGCCAATACATGTGATTCTCGATAATAAATCGCATCAACATTCAGGACGTGTAACTAAACGCGTACCCCAGGCTGGAGATGTCTCATGGACTCGGCACCCAAATTGAGCAGCGAATTTCAGTCCAAGCTCACTCGCCTTGTTGCCAAAGAGATCGAAAAGGCCCGTGGGTCAGAGCAGGCGGAGCTTCGCGCCCGAATCGCAGCGTTAGAACGGGAGAACCAGAAACTACGGGATGAGATCAATACATTGAAGCGGACGAGCCCCGCTTTATCGGAGTTGCTGCCAATTCGAGTGAAACGGCAACGGACAGATTCGTGGGGCCATCTGCCGGTGAAAATGAAGTCTTTCGCTGGAACAGGCACGATGGGGGAGATCCCTGCACTACGCAGCCAATCGCTCGTAGAGGACGACTTTCACAAGCTCCCCACCCAGTACTCGGACGATGAGAGTGTGACACGGTCATCTCCGATCAAGCTTTCGCCTGTGAAAACCGTGACTCCGAGGGTGAGTCCGAAAAGGAGAGAAATAAAGCATGGTGAAGGGGAGGGCCATAACTCAAAGAGTAGTCCAGACGAATTATCTACTGATACTTCCACTGTTCATGGTAAGTTAATTAATGATCCCCCCTCACTTCCGGCCCCAGTCAAGGGCGCCACCCCGCTTCAGCGGCGAGAGTTCGTCCACAAATGGTACGGCGAGCAGTACCAATCCAGCGGGTTCAAAGTCAACCTTGCAACAAACCCCATCACCGAAAAGCCCTGGATCATCAGCGATTTCAGACCCAATCCCTCCTTTGTCAAACCCACCAACATAACCACAGGAGCCGGATTTGAGCGAAAAATAGGCTTGACACGACGCGACGAGGACAATAGGCGAAGGTTCTACAGGGCCGCCAATAATAACGAGGAGAACGACGGAAATATGGACGGCGGCGAGGATTACGAGACACCCAGCGAGTCGGAGTACGACGCCCACGCCAGCCAGTTGTTCGAGAAGTTCCCGCTGCCGCCAGGATTCATGGCCAGCGAGTTTCCCAGCACCCAGGAAGGATTGCGGCGGCGGCAGCTAGTGGAGAAGCGGCAGCAGCGGCGGATCCGTAGGCGAGTTGAGGCTAGTGTGAGTGTTTCACACGGGCGTCAGGTTGGGGAGTTTGTGTTTCGACACGACGTTCTCAATTGGTATGTAGTTGCTGGGCGATGGTATTTGTGATGGATCCTGATCCTGCAGGCCTGGTCCAGACTGACAAATTAGACCCAAATAGGAAGCAGGAGCATATGAGTGATGTAGAAGAAAGAGAGAGGAGGAGGAAGGGGAAGAAGGAGGAAGGGAAGAGGTAGATGTTAGAAGCAGGATGGGGATGAGAAAGAAGGAGAAATGGAAGAGATGTAATCGAAGCTTTGAGGAAGTGGCGTGAAGAAGCTAAATATATGGTTGGCAGTGCTTTTTGTTAACAAAGGTGCGAAAAGAAACAAGCCCTCTCTTACCAAAGCTTACAATAACATGTCGCACAGCACTCCCAGGCGACTCCTACTGACGAGTCGGTCCTACGGTAGCAGACGACGCCGCTGCGCCCGCACTCCACCTGCCGGGCCAGGAGCACATTCTCGCTATTTCTATTGATTAGCTCACAAGCATAGACAGTCCGAGGCCTCTCGTATCAAGATCTCCAACCTTAAGAGTCGTAGTTCAGCTGAAGCCTTCAAGGTCAATGATCTCGTAGTGTAAGCACCCCTGGCCTCCTCTTACATCTCTCTCTCTCTCTTCCTCTTCTCTTCCTCTTTCTCTCTCTCGCCGTCCCGGCGCTCGTCGTGGCTCCGTTAACTCCCCACCGCAAACTACACAAAATACTAGACCCTATAAACAGGATTGATCGTTTATCTTGATTCAATACAGGGGTGTAGAAATGCCTTTTATAGCCGGACAACCTCACTAACAGTTCTTTTCTTCTTTTCGCTATTTAAAGCTCCACCACTTTCCGCCATTCCTTCGTCGTAGTCCCACTATCATCTATTGCCTCAAACACGGCACGGTACCCCTTCATCCAGTCGTACCTGCCACTACCGCCTCCATTGGTCCACGTTCGTTCTGGACCACCCAACAACTTTAACACCTGGCGGCAACTCATCCCCGACTTCACCATCGGCCACCACCGACTCCCTCCACCCCTCTTGCCGGCATCGACTATTAACCCCTGCCGTCTATTCTGATCCGCTTGATCTTGGATCCTTCCTACCCGGACTTTTTCGTCATGACACATTCCCATAACCTTTCGGTCAACTCCATCAACTCGATCATCGAGCCGACCACCCCTCCCAAAACCGGGCCCGTCACGCATACCCACTCCAAATCGGCGCTTTGGGACTCTTCCAACCGTTTAAATCATCAATTGAACTTGCCCAATTTTAATATAGAAGGCCCTACCCAATTGGACACCCCATCCACCAAACAAGCCGCCATGGCTCCCGCTGGTGTAAATGGTCCTTCTGGAGCAAATAGTACCATGGCTCCTCCTGGTGCAAATGGCACTATGGCTTCGTCTGGTGCAAATAGCTCTGTGGCTCCTTCTATGGCTTCTGGGGCAAATGGGCCGATTGCTAATGGGCTGATTTTGCCGGCGGAGTTGCCCTCTATCAATGTTGCCGCTGCCGTCTCCAGAGTCCGTACCCGCCACTCATCCCGGTCGTCTTCTCATGACCAGTCAGATAAGGAAAACCAGTTTCCTAAACAGGCCGGTCCCGCCAGTGGAGACTCGATTTCTAAGTCCGGCTCCAAAACGAAGATCGATAAGGAGTACCTTGCTTCCATCAACAAAGTCCCACTTAGTCAGCTCAAGGCCGAGATTCTTAAGCTCTCCAAAGATCAGTACGGGTGTCGTTTCCTCCAAAAGAAGATTGACGAGAACTTGGTCTCCAACTACCAAGCCAGACTTTCGAACTTCGAGATCATTTTCAAGCAGATCCATCCTTACCTCTATGAACTCATCATTGATCCTTTCGGCAATTACCTTATTCAAAAGTTGATTAACTACTGTAACGAAGATAACTTGAACCTTATTTTGGAAATTCTTCAATATAATCTTTTCCAGATCTCCATCAACCAACATGGAACCAGAGCTCTTCAAAAGATCATTGATAACCTCAACAACCAGTACCAGCTCAATCTCTTGATCAAGGGCTTGAAACCGTACATTATCGAGCTTATCAAGGACTTGAACGGAAACCATGTGATCCAGAAAATCCTCAATAAGTACCAGCCAAAAGATTGTCAATTTATCTACGATTCCATCATTGAGGACCTCTATATCGTGGCTACTCATAAGCACGGTTGCTGCGTTCTTCAGAAATGCTTGAACCATGTGACTTTGTCGCAGCTTGAAGAATTTTCTCTGTGCATTCTTAACCCCAAGAACTTCCAATTACTCATCAACGACCAGTTTGGAAACTATGTGTTGCAGTACTTGATCTCGATCAATTCATTGGAAATCAACTACAAGATCTTCGAAAACTTTGTCAGGTACGGAATCAACAACTTGTGCAATTTGAAGTTTTCTAGTAATGTGATTGAAAAGTTTCTCAAGAACTGCTACAATAACGAGGTTTTAAATATCAATTTCTCCAATTTGAAATTCGAATTGATCTTCAACATTTTGAGCAGCGAATTGAACAAGTTGATCAATGATCCTTACGGCAATTATGTGATTCAAACCTTGGTTGACATCTTGGTGCATCCGCAAGTGAGCTACTTGGAAGAAACCGAGCCTGGAATGTCTCCCATCTTCCTCGCTCCCAAAATGACTCTTTTGCTCCCACCAAACTTCACCTACTTGCACTCTGAAAGTCTTCAGATTCTCATCATCAAGTATTGGTTCCAAAACTGTAAGATTGTCTCCAGTTTTGGTAAGAGAATTCAGTCGAAAATCAATATAATTCTCAATAATTCCACCATGGGTGGCCCTCAGGCACCTTTGGGAAATCATAAATCCAAGTCCAGATCGATCTCAATCGATAAGGGACATGGTCATATGGGTGGAATGAGTGGCCCTGGGGGTCCTCATTCTCATATGAACGCTGCTCTCGGTGGTAATCCAGCCGGATTACAACAGAACATGAATGCTAACGGAGAGTTTACTTCGAACGAATCCTTTGCAATGGGTCAACCATTTCAAGGCTATCGTTCTCTTAGTATTTCTTCTACTCCATCAACATTGAATGTTGCTAAACAGCACCAGAATCAGCACCAGCACCAGCATTCCAATTCAAGGAATTTGTCCTTGCCATCGAACTTCTATCCTGCTAATTTAACGGGCAATGCCGATCCCAACGGTAACGGAATGAACATGATGGCAATGCAATCCCAGATTCCTAGCTTTAATTCTAATGACTACATGATTAATGAGTATCCTTTTGGGTTCCCAGGACATAATGGTCAAAACGGTCAAAATGGTAATTTTCAAAATGGTAATGGTCAGAATGGTAATGGTCAATATGGGCAAAATGGCCAAAAGAACATGGGAGCAAATGGACCAGGACATCACTACTCTTTCAGTGCTGGCACTCCAATGGAGAACAACGGTTTTCCAATGCAGCACCAGCATCACCACCAAGTTTCATATTCGGGATCGAGCACCTCTACTGATTTAAACGCTAATGGCATGGGTAGCGACTCGATCCCCTTGGGCCACAAACAGCAAGGAAGTGTATCGTCTGTCCAGCTCAATCATCCTCAACCTTTGGGCCACTACACTACTAATGGGTACGCTGGATCTGGAATCAATCTTCCTTATACTCCTCCACCAGCTGCCTATCAGCCAGGCTATTATCCACACTTCCAAAATCAACCAAATCAACCAAATCAAGGCCAACCAAATCAACCAAACCAGCAGTATCAACAACAGCAGCAGCCACCACAGCACCAACAATTCAAGGGTGCTTACGGGCAGCAGTTCCAAGGTTCGATCCCACCACATTTACACCCAAGCCAGCAAGCTGGCAATTTTGGACGTGGTAATGGCGGTGGCCATGGCCATCACCTCTCTATTTCTTCTACTTCCTCGGTGGGAAACAATAGCATGAACGTTGATCCTTTGATGTTGAACAACCCATTGGCCTCCAACTATTATCCTTGAACCTTCCAACTAACTTGATTACCAATCATCTATTCTGATTCAATAACTTGGCTGAAGACTTCCTTATCTATTCTAGAGCTCATTGAGCTTAAATCCATTGGATATCCTTTATCAGTGATATCCAGACAAGTCTCCACTTCAATTTGATTGCATTTCATCATTTTTATTCAGACAAGTTGTCACTCCGATTGCATTTCCTTCATTTTTATCCCACCATTCTTGTATTCCAAAAAGCAAAACGTCACCATTTATGTATTATCTTTATGTTCTTGTGATCATGGACCCGTCCTGGCAGTAGCGTGTCCAGTTGTGTTATTATGATGTTAATACCGTCTGATTTAATTGTTTATGAACCCAGCAAAATCTAAAAATTCAAAAAAAAAAACACACAAAAAACCCTCCAAAATCCCCTAATTAGATTACATCAAGGATAGATTATCCCCAATGGATCGAAACTGCATAAGGGACAATTGCAGTCTATAAGATACCTTTTTGCCTCAGCAAAGAATCTCATTCAAAGAAGCATGCCCCATTCCACACCCATGCAGGAGTATAAACCCACCGTGGGCTCCAGCTGTTGAACCACTATGTCCATAGTCTGAACTGTATAGTTAAATGAACTTAGATTTAAAATCACGTGTAAATGAAGATTGTCGTTATAGAATGAATTGAGTTGCTGTCGATTAAATTGCGGTTTCCGTCGTCGATGTACGTCGGTATCGAAGCAGCAATTATCCTGCATCTGGAAAGCGGAATTACTGCAAAAAATTCAGGGGCGGTTGCGCGTACTGCAAATTACCGCAAAAAATGCTGCATAGAAAAAAGCAAAAAAGATGATCTAGCCGAGGATCGAACTCGGGGCCTTTTCGGGACTTACTGTGTAAACACTTGTAAACGAAACGTGATAGCCGCTACACCACTAAACCAATTGTTGCGAAAAATTGAACTTTCAAGGAATATCCCCAGTGGTAAGGGGGAAATAATTGTCTCCATATTGGCTCAAGATCGACAGAATCAAGTATGATAATTAAGCACACGTGTCAAAAAAGCGATATTATATTGGTGTCTTTTGTCCTGTGAAAAAATTACTACCAAATATATGACTTTCGGTCCACTCTATCATTTATGAATATACTGAAATTAGAAGCAATAGTCATCAAAATGAATCTCAATATTGGCAATTTAAAGGTTTCTTTAGCTTTCAAAAGCTTATTGGGTGGCTTTACATCTTCAGATTGCAGTTGCAGTACTGTCATTTCTCAAAAGCACCACCGGAAGCACAATTTGGGTGAAAATGCCAACAGCCTCCAAAACAGCCAAAATACTCAATTGTTAGATTCAAAAGTCTTCCCACTGATTAAGCCTTCCTTAAGATATTCCGATTTTCATTATCGTTTCTTTCTTTTCAAGCCATGATAATGAAAGTATTAACATCTAATTTTCCAAAAATTAAGAATAATGCCTAAAAACTAACAATTGTGGCCATGTCGAACCATCCTTCCAAGACCAATTCCATTGTATCATCTCATAACCCTTCAGCTCATCAATATAATAGGCTCATCACTATCGACCCATTAATTTCACTTAACGTCCTCGCTTCCGGAGTTTCCTGATGGCGCGCGCTCCGAGCGGTCCAGTGCCAAGCCTTGCCAGCTGATACTGAGGGAACTTCGGAGTATATTTCTGAGACAAGACCTCCATCTCCAACCCCTATATGAAAAGCCCCTCTCCATCCTTTAGTACTTTACTAATCATTCCATCCCAATAACTTTAAGAATCATTTAACTTTATTAATCATTCCATCCCAATAACTAAATAATGGCTGGCACTAATCCCTACGCTTCTCCCTACGCTTCTCCCTACCCTTCTCCCTACGCATCCCCCACTAATTCCACCCACACTTCTTCCCATACTTCTCCCTACACTCACAAGGCTCCCTACACCGATCACTACGCCCACGAAGCTCCCACGATTTCACCCTACGCTTCACCCTACGCCCACGAGGCTCCATACACTTCCCCCTATTCTTCTCCCACTTCTCCCACTGCTCTCTCCGGTCGCTACGCTCCCTCCACTCACTCCGCCCACTCCACTCACTCCGATCGCGACGTTTTCCCCCACGCTCACTCCGCGCGCGACACACATCCAAATCAAAATCAACTCGTGTCACATCCACCAACCCTTCGCTCATCAATCATGGAGAAGTTCGGTTTCCACAGGGTATCAAACACCCCCAGCAATCCTGGCCAGCCCACCATCAGCCACAGTCGTCCCAACCAGCAAGAAAAGCCATTGGTTCCACAATTACCCCCCGCTCCAGCTTCGTTCAAACACCACTTTGAAGTAGCAAACGGTCCTTCCAACAGGGTGGCTTTGTCGAACTGTATCGGAGTCAGTCCTAGAGACTTTGCCGACTTCCCCAACCGTGCCTCCGTGATCTTGGACGGCCACTATGTCTGTACCATTGAAAAGGAAGAGAGCGTGAGTCCAGGTACTATCGGATTAGCCGCCAACGTCAGATTATGGGGTAAATGGTCTTTGAGCCAGTCCGTGTTGGTGGAGTCCTACAACATTTTCCTGGGCAAACAGCAGCAACAGCAGCAATATTTGGGCGGAATCGAGTTGTTGATCGATTTCCACGTCAAGAGCAAGGCCAACTCCAACCCCGTCAAACACGAAGAATTAGTGGACATTTTCATCAATAACTTCCAGAACCAAGTCTTACAGCCCACACAGAGAATCGTGATGGAATTCAAGGGCATCATCTACGCTTTGATCGTCCACAGCGTCCAGGTGATCGACTTGAACAGCAGAGAAAACCTTCCTTCCATCAAGGAAAGCTCCGACTTATCGGTGAAAGGAATACTTATCAAGCAAACAGAGGTGATTTTCTACCCCAACGAGAACTCGGTGGTGAATTTGGCCAAACCATCCAACTTGAAAGGTAAGAGATTGGGCGGTGGAAGCGCCGGCAGACCCAGAGCCAGAAAGCAAATCATCAACCCCGACTTCAAGCTCGAAGACTTGGGAATCGGTGGTTTGGACGCAGAGTTCCAGGATATCTTCAGAAGAGCCTTCAACAGTAGAATCTTGCCTCCCGAAATCGCCGAGAAATTGGACTACAAGCACTGTAAAGGTTTATTGTTGTTCGGTCCTCCCGGTACCGGTAAGACATTGATTGCTCGTAAATTGAGTAAGATGTTGAACGGTAAGGAACCAAAGATCGTCAACGGTCCCGAAATGTTGAGTAAGTACGTCGGTGCTTCGGAAGAAAATATCCGTAACTTGTTCAAGGAAGCAGAGGCCGAGTACAAGCAAAAAGGAGACGATTCCGACTTACATGTGATTATCTTCGATGAGTTGGATTCCGTCTTCAAGCAAAGAGGTTCCGCCAAGTCGGACGGTACCGGTGTTGGTGACAACGTTGTCAATCAATTGTTATCCAAAATGGACGGTGTTGACCAGCTTAATAACATTTTGATCATTGGTATGACCAATAGATTGGACTTGATCGATAGCGCCTTGCTCAGACCCGGTAGATTCGAAATCCAAATTGAAATTGCCTTGCCAGACGAAAAAGGTAGAAAGGATATCTTGTTGATCCACACCGCCAAATTGAGAGAGAACAATCTTTTGACCAAAGACGTCGATTTCGACGAATTGGCCTCGATCACCAAAAACTTCACTGGTGCCGAATTGGAAGGTTTGTGTAACTCCGCCAAATCCTTCGCTATCAGCAGACACACTAAGTCCGGATCGGTGGCGCAAATCGATGCTTCCACTATCGACAAAATGCAAATCCACAGAAATGACTTTTTGCTTGCTTTCAACGAAGTGAAGCCAGCTTTCGGAACCGACGAAGAAGACTTGACCTTGGCCGCTCCTCACGGAATTATCCCTTACAATACCAGTATCAAGAACATCTTTGAGAGAGGACAATCGTTCATAGATGAAGTGAAGACCAGTGAGACCGAAACTTTGATCAGTGTCTTATTACACGGACAAAGCGGAGTGGGTAAGACCGCAATTGCCGCCACTTTGGCCCTCAACTCCGATTTCCCTTTCATCAAAATGCTCTCGGCCGAAAGTATGGTGGGTATGTCTGAACCAGCCAAGATTCAGTACATCGATAATGTTTTCAGAGACGTCTACAAGTCACCATTGAACATTTTGGTGATCGACAAGATCGAGACCTTGATCAATTATGTTGCCATTGGGCCTAGATTCTCCAATGAAATCTTACAGTTATTGATGGTTTACTTGACCAAAAAGCCTCCTAAGGGTAGAAGATTATTGATCATCGGTACCACCTCTCAATACTCCGTTTTGAAGCACATGAACTTGATCGATTGTTTCACCAATACGGTCGCCATTCCTTCCATCAAGTCGGTGGATGAAATCGGCAGAGTCTTGTCCAAGATCGGATTTATGAGCGAAGAACCAGACAAGTCGAACATTATGACCCAATTGTCCAACTTCGATATCAATATTGGTATCAAGAGATTGCTTCAAGTTTTGATGAACAGTAAGTACTTGAAGAGCGATGCCAATGGTGTTGCCGAGAATATTATCGAGGCACAAAATATATAGAAAACCAGAATAAAACTAGACGAATTAGAATGAGAAAACTCATTATTATTGAGAAAGATTGTAGAATTGAGAGAATTCATGATAATAATAAAAGATAGAATTACGAAAAAAAATCATAATAAATGGAAGAAGTTTGTAGAATTGAGAGTAATCGCATCCTGCTATTTGAAGAAGATTTGCAGACTTAAGAACTGAAAGATTGTCTGGACTCAAGAAGAGAATTAGACTGAGGGAGTAGACGTAATTTGTATCATTATTAGACTGGGAGAATGTGTGGACGGAGATTTGAAAATTGATGCGAAGGCGTATATCACTGCCGAGAATAATTGTGGATTTACTATATTAAATGAGATGCGTGGTGATTTAATGCATTAAGTATGTGCACCCTCTGTTTACTGAACACGACTTGAGGTAGGCGGTATCTAAAAACTTCTAGTCTACCAAGTATCAAGAAGACTTGAAAGGAATTAGGAAGTACAATTAGTGATAGATTTTCCGTGTAAGGTGCTTTCCATAGTGCTTGATCAAACTTGGTGAGGCTCTGGATACGATCCGTATCAAGGGTGGACCAATTATTATACTTTAGGGTTTGGATACTGGATATGTTTATCTTAGCGAGCCACGCGTCTCCACATTCTCATGTACGATTCTTTCGGCGGATTATCCCTTGAACACCGCATTTATCTATCAAGTGCATGCGAAGCATGCGTCTAGGGAATTTGGTCCGCTATCAATAGGTGTTATTCCTAGAATTTATGTCACATCAGTAATTTATCCCGCGAATAACAGATGGAACTACATTTCTAGTAATGATGCGTTCCATTTGGGTAGTGTGATTTTAAAATTCCACACGTTATGCTTATCTCGTATAATACCCATCACCAACTTCGCATTAGATCTGATGCTCGCTTGTAGCGCAAGGCGCCTAAAAAATAACGCATTGTTCCTTCGAATTGCAAATATCTGTACGCACAGTTTGCAGCTTAAATAATCAGTGTGTAAACACCCCTTTACTTCACCGGAATAAACATTAGTTTACGCCCCCAAATGACCCTTAGAGCACCCCCATAAATAAGCGCCAAAATACTTTAAAATATTCTTATAAGGCTCTTCAGTGGCTCTCTCATTCAAATTCATAACCAACCTCTTTATTGATGAAATCACCTTATTCTTCTCTTTCTCCTTCAACAACAATGGATGAGGATATTCCAGAGTTCATGCTGACTATATTTCTCAACTTCCCACCACTGGAAGATGAAGCTTTCACCCAACGGTCTCCGCCTTCATCCCTCGAATACACAAGCTACTCACCTGGTACGAGTAGCGACGATTTTAGTCCAGGAAGCCTTTCCGCCGCCAGCACTCCCTTGGAGTTGAAGTCTCCATTTAAATTAAAAGTTATAAAATCAGACTCTCCTGGATCTAATCTCGAGTTTAGTGGACTAGGTCTTTCTAGCGAACCAATTCACCAATTTTTGGACCCATCATTAACCGTGAAGGATGCACCAAGAAATGATAACAAATTTCCTCCGATCTATAAAATAGGTGGCCTTGGGTTTCCGGTTCTACTGAAACAAACTTATGTGGGTAATCTGCTAGAATCACCTGCGAGCGATTATTGTGTTAGTCAGGGTCTCTACAGTCAAGGAAGTGATACTTTCAACGATGAACTTGATGAGGATTCGGAGCCAGCTAATCAAAGGGTTAACTCCATTCAAAACTCAGATGATCAGGAGTCTGAAGAAGAGTTCGAAAATCATATTGAGGAAGATTTCCCTTTGCTTGACCAAGACGAGGCAAAGCCTAAGTCCCCTACCGCTGCTTTCGAAACAAAGCTAAAGGTCAAGAAAAGATCAATGGGACGCTGGAGGACCAACTTATTGATCCCTGCTCCTAATGCAATGGAGAAATTTAACAAGTCCGGAGTGTTCTACAGAAACAGCGAAGAATCGATTAATTCCCATGATGATCAGGAGCTTGTAACAGATACCAACGAGCAAAAATTTCAGCTTCAAAGTCTGCAAGAAACTTTCTGTCCACTGAAAGAGGATTCTTCCAATTTACCTACCGATTTTGCATTTTTGAAAGGAGCAAGATTTCAACCATTGGCACAATTGAAGAAAGACAAAAGGTTTTCTTTATCAAAAAACCAGGACAGTAATGACTCTCACTTACGCAAGAACACAAGCAAGCCCATAATTACACCCAGAAACGATACGGAATTGAGTAATTGTCGCATAAAATCTAGTACCATTTTTGAAGCTGAAAGAAACGATAGGTACTATTCTCGATTGAACATTTATGAACTTTCTAGAATCTTGGAATTGAACCGGTATCACATCCAGCTTACAAAGGTTGTGGAAGTTAACGTTTTAGAGATATTCAAGAAGTACTGTAATTTTAAGTTGGGATACCAAACTTGGGTAAGAGATACTACTAAAAAGCAAAGAAGCGAGATGCTTGATACCTTGCACAGATATACAAAGACCATCTACCCTGAATTTGACGAGGTCAAGTTAGAAGTCATTGTCCGCCGTGGTAGTTACAGCTTGATGCAAAGCAGATTAAGACGCGAGCGCCGATTTATGGCTTGATATGCATAAATATTTCTATTTACTAGCTCATAAAGCATATCAATTACATATGGTATTGCTACTTGCAATGAATATAGCATTCGATAATTTTGATGTATGGAACATCGATTTTCACTAGCACCCATTATACCAATCAACACCAATCCTCCTCTATTTATCAGCTGGAGAATGCATAATTTGCGTGACAAATTTACCGGAATATCTTGTGATACACGCCACTGTCAAAACATCATTTCTGATAGAAGTCGTCATCAAATGGTTCAAGATGACATGGTTTGGTATCGACAAATGGTATGCTTCCTTATTACTGGCATAGTAGGAAGAATCGGCTCTTCTCAACGGAGGTCTCTTATGGTGACTGGTATTGGTTGATGATGTCCCCAAGCTACTAGCAGACCCCTCCATGAAACCAGCGTGGGGTGGTCTGAGCTGATCACTGGAGCCCGGATGATGATAAGAAGATGGGATTTGCGGAATATTGTTCAATTGGCCTTGGCTTCCGTTATTAGAAGAGTTTGACATTTTGTTCAACAAAACATTGTTCAAATGTGCTGGTAATTGTGGAGGTTCTGGCAATTCATAGTTGGGACTTTTGTTCTTGAAATAGTCATAATTGACAAACATTTCCGGAATTTCACTCGAATACTCCAATTTCTTTTCATCCTCGCCTTCCTTTTGCAATGAAGCGGACGATAAAGTCTCATGGTATGGCACGTACTTTCCAGAATCATTACTGTGTCCGTGGGCATACGGATAATTATCTGACTTTTGGTTTTGGTTTTGATTTTGGTTGAGATCCAGCAAGTCTTGGTTCAGATCGCTCATGTACTCCACATGTTCGAAATTGGACGCTTCTTTGGAGATCTTGGCCAAGAAGCTATTGGACTTTCTATTGATTTTCTCGACATCGTGTCTTCCTGCCTGTTGCCTGCCAAAAGAGGAGGTGCTTCTATGGAAATAATTATGGTAGTCAGGGGAGATGATATTGGCATCATAGGCGGTGGAGGCATCATTGGGATGGTTTGTTTGGTGATTGGAGTGGTTGAAAAGGTGGGCTTCGTCGATAACTTCGAACCAGTTGAAGAATATACCTTCTTGATCGGTGGCCGTGGGCAATTGGTCACTGACTCTGTACTCGTTATTGATGATATAAAGGAGTTTGTGCACACCCAACGGCAAAGTTATCGTAGTGATAAACTCATTGGAATGCGACGGAGAGGGCACAAGCTTGATGATATCACGCCAGTTGGAAAACGACCCGATAATCGAAATTTTGTTGATTGGTTCCCGGTTGGTATTGACCCATTTGATTTCCACCGGAATGAGTGTTTCCATCGCACTGTTCTGATAAGTGTAGTTATTATTGCGTGCCCGTTTATGTACTGTTGGCTGGTGCTGGTACTGCGAAAGACGGATATCGCTGACGCTGGACCCGTTGCCTTCGTAGGGAGGCGCGTGGTTTGTGATTTTGGTGAAGTCGACCTTGGAGAGATCGGTTTGTTCCTGAAGGGAATCGGAGGCAAACATCTCCTGGTGTGACGTGTCGGCATCCTCACTCTCGTCGATGTCCATGGCATCGTTATCGATGCTGGTGTCGAATTCGCTATTGGGCAAGATGTTCCGGCTCAACTCTGTGGCTTCTGTTTCGATCAAGCCGTCATTAAGCTCGTTGAATTCGTCTTCGATGAGGTCGTTGGTGAACTGGTGCTGTGCCAGCGGTTCGGGGTCGGCCCTAATTGGCACTAACGGGCCTTGGCTGGTTCCAGAGGGAGCCGAGGAGGAGTCCTTACGAACTGGATGAAGAATAGCGTCGTTGAAATCATCGTAGAGCGAGCTATCACGAGTATGCGAGCCCAGCGATTTACGAACGTCCCGCTGGCCGGCGGTAGACTTCCGAGTGGTTGTAGAGGAGGTATTACCCATGAGGAATCAATCTGGGATGTTTTTGGTGGAGAAGTGGCCGCTGGTTGAAATGTGGTTCCAACGTGATTGGGGCCGATAAATAGTGGGCTGGCGGTGTTTTCGGAATTAATCAATAGCCAGGAAGCGACACAAGAATAGCCAGTCTCTGAAAGCTTATAGACTAGGGCAACTGTACCAGTACAGCTCAAGGATCGCAGCGGAGAACGGGAAGGACAGAAATGGCTGAACAATTGAGAATCGCGATTAAACTTTAGTTCACAATCTCGTCATACGATTGCTGTGCGAAGGTTCTTGATAGAACAATTGGAAACTACGACGGAGTAGAAAAACGAGGAAGACGTGGCCGGGCAAATCAAAGCCCAACACGCAGGGCCGTCAAGGGGATAAATAGGAGGGATAAGTAAGAGATATTTTTTACTGGTTTCGGGGCTAAATTCTACTAGATTTGTGCTGATTCCTTCGCTGTGGACAGAGCTGGTAGCGCGTGCCTTGCAGGGGGATTTCAGCTACTTTTGCTAGTTAGTCTTCTTAAGCGGGCTTCTTTCGGTCAACTTTTTACTACTTTTTCAGGAAACGCTTGGGCCCCCCTCCAACAATAGCCCGCCCCTCCTTGAGGTCTTCCAGGCCGCCAAGGAGCGGCAGTATTGTCAACGCTATTGTTCTACTCGGAGGGTCTGGTTACATAAGCAGTGTGGGGCACAGATGCGACCGAATGAGTTTTCTATGACGTCAGCCGGAACAGCTGCTCTAAGCCAGTTTTAACCCGATTTTGCAATATCCACCAGTGCTCAGCTGGAGTACAGGGCTCAGTCTGGTTTGGAGCTTGCTTCGAGTCCGAAAAACTGTGCTTTTAGTGCTGAAAAATCCTAAAATCGTTAACATGTCGTATTATTAGTATCTTGCGTGGACCACCCAAATTATCCGGTTCTCTGGAATGTGTAGGTATTGCAACCGAAGACAATACGAAGCGATAACTCCGGAATGAAGATCGGAAAATGGAACAGACCTTTCAAATAATTAAGAATTGATATGGCCAAAATGAAGTTAACAGGCATATTTAGTGAGTAATCGGACTTAGACAAGATTAGAGGGTGTGCGCAGTAAATTAGACAGACCACCAAAAAGCGACAAATGACCAAGAAACAAGGCACAAGATAAGCAGAAACGTACTAAGGTACAAGAATACACGACCCAAATTTAGCCAAATTAGCGATATATCCGAACTAACCGTATCTTTCAGCCAGTTTTTCTCTAAAAGTTGCAATACCAGGCATTTTCACAGTTGTAACTCTTCACGACCCCTGAAATCGTTAAGATCAGCGACCAAATAGTCCTATAAGGAAAGTAGGCAATACATCTTCCGGTCTTTCGATTGTCTATCACCCTGGTTTATTCAACCGGTCTTTGTATCAATGGTCTAATTATTTATTTAGTTTACGAGTGATCTCGCCAGTTCTATTGTTATTCAGGTGAAATATACGGAGAAACTTTAGACGAATCAAAATGTGTCTTGAGATAAATTCCGCATGGCTTCAAAAATAAAGAAAATTATGTGAAAAATGCAAGAAATCAAGATCTAGAACATAAGAGATATTTCTTATGACAAATCAACCCAAGCATCTTATAGCATCAATTTTCTTGAGTATCCACTCGAATTTGTAGTGAGTCAAGAAATTACAAACGCGCAGTCATTACGCATTATATTCATTTTATTACTATGACAGAGTATGAATTCTCCTCCAACAGTAAACTGCAACGGCATCCCTGCTGAAACCGATTGGCTCCAATCGAATCTAGAATTCTACACCTTACACTTCTGATCAGTACAGGAGTGCCCCCAGTGTTTGGTGATTTCTTTCCCATCCTCTTCCTAGTGACCTTTTTTGCACGTGATGGCACTATCAGCGGCTCATACGGGTCTCAAACGGATCACAAACACCCTCCACTTCATATAAGTCCATTCACCACCAATCGCCAACTCTCTCACCAGCAATGTCGTGGATAGGCCTTAAAAAGGCCATAAACAGGGCAGGCGCCCAAGTCAGACAGAAAACAGGCTTTTTGGATCAAACACACGATAAAGAATACGAATACGAAGAGAAACGTTACCGTACAATGGAGGCTCTGGCCCAGAAACTCCACCACGAGCTTCGCCATTACTTGGAGACTCTCCACACCGTCACACGTGCTCAGACCAGCATTGCCGAGGCATTGGGCCTGTTCTACGGTGTTCCCGACGACCTTCTCAAACGGTTGCAAGAAACGAAAGGCGACCCGCTGGGGCCGCCAGCTGCCGAAAAAGCGTTCCGCTACCCCAATTTAGCACAAGAGTATGCCTACGAGCTTGGAAAGGGTGTGGACGATTTGGAGTCGGTGTATCATCATACGGTGCTCAACCCGTTGGCAAGATTCAACTCATATTTTGTTGACGTGAATGAAGTCATCAAAAAAAGGAAGAGAAAAATGTTGGACTACGATGCACTCCGTGCCAAAAAGCACAAGCTAGAGAAGAAACAGGCCGGAGTAAAAACCGAAGATGACGACGAAGATGCCGAGGAACCAGATGATATAAGATTGGTCACCGGTGACTTGGAAGCACTGGCACGTGAATATAATCTTGTCAATGATCAGCTCAAAGCAGATTTGCCCAAACTCATCAACCTCCGTACACCATTCTTGGACCCATCCTTTGAATCATTCGTGAAGATACAGCTCCGTTTTTTCAACGATAATTACGACCATCTTACGCGACTTCAACTGAAGCTTGATGCCCAAACGAAGCAGGACTACGTCACAGGGGAATTGGAAAGCAGACTAGATGGGGTGCTAGCCAAAATGAACGCTTTGAATATAACGGGATCGTGAGGTAAATTATGGTACATTTTACGAATACTATCCCAAAATCAACGTTTAGTGCAGAGGCAAGAAGAGAAATGCTAGACTCCCTCAATAGAACGTCATTAAAAGCTGTTAACAGCATTATTCATGTCTTCTCCTAATTATCAATCAGACAGATATTTCCGACACTAGTGGATGTATCGAATTTGATTCTCCCATTCGTTTATTCTTGCAACGGTCATGCTATAGTGCAAGATAATTCGAAAGAGCAGGACTTCAGTCCACTCAAAAAGGTGTGAAGAAACCCAGATATCAACAGGAAGTCAATTAACAAGAACAAGCCAGATAATAAAATGAAGCTCAATACAAGCTAAGCTTACCCTTAATACCAGCGCAGCATTGCTTGGAGGCCACCCTTAATTCTAGCTCACCCTTTTGAAGCTCAATTGAGTCCAATTCATTCCATCTCAGTTCAAGAGTGTCTCTTGCCTGATATAAATAGCTCCTCGTGGGTCACCTGATCCTATTATCCGCTCTATTGTCGTATATGTACATGTCAATCTAAACCTGTGCAGAATGCGCAACTCCGTAAATCCTGAGCCACTCCGCAACGCAACCTGTAACTGCTTACAAAGAGTCATTAGATTGAGATCAGAACCAGCAAGTAAAACAAAAACAAATGCAGTTTTCTCTAAAATCCTCTCATCCCATTTTTTCCTCTCCTTAGCTGACGACCAAAACTTCAAACTACACTTGTAGCTTCTCTTCTCGGGCGTAGCGGGCGTAACCAAGAGATCCCGCGCCGCTCGCGACCCAAAAAAAAAAAAATAGAGTATGTGTCACGTGCGCGGCCATGATTATCCTGACTTATCTATTTAGCCGTTGATCACCTTACTCTTATCGTGAACAACCCCTCTCCAGTCCTCACAATTCCCGCGATATCCAGCGCTCGCTCCTTCTGAATGTTCAAGCGATTTGCAAGACTGGCTCCTCCTGAAAAAGGCAGCTTCCACGAAGCCTTCTGGGAGTGGTATGTTGACAGTCTCACTCGTAAGGGAGACGCCGCCAATACAACGGTGCTGAAAGAGAACAAAAAGCTTTCCCACTCGCTGCCAACAGTTCATACGATCCAGAAGTGGTTCGAGACCTTGGGATTTCCCGTTCCCTCCGCCAATCAGGTAATTGCACTCCTCAAGTCTCCGTTTGCAAACTATGATCCCGATAAGACATTCAACTTGATCAGATACTTCCAGCTCTGTGAAGAGGGATTCTTCCTCACCAATTCGAGCCAAGACAAGGCCGGTGCCATCATCAAGTTCCAGGGCGCCGATAACTGGGAAAACGTGATGTGCTACCTCGACGCTCTTTTGTTTCTGATGTTCGCCAACTTAGAGAGTTTCGAGCCCATTTTGTTCATCAGCAACCAGCACGAGAACGTCTTGGTCAACCAGCTTGCATCGATCTTGAGACTCTACGTGTCGCTCTTGAGATCAGGAAACCTCATCACCGTGGACCTCACCGAACGTCTTTGCGAAATCCTCATGAAATTGGGGTTCACCGAAGCATTGTCTCATAAACAACAAGATTCAGCGGCGCTTTTCGAGTTTTTGACAGAAACACTCTCAATGCCACTTTTGACCTTCAAGATCGATATCAAGCACGGTGGAAAATACAATAAAGACGACGATCTGAAAATATCCAAAGAACGGATCTTGTTTGTCAGCATCCCCGATGAAGACGGCGAAGAAATTGACAAGCAGGGCGAAATCGAGCATGTGGAAGAATCCGAGGATGCTGACGGCATTCTTCTCGAAGAATGCTTGGAACACTACTTCAATAATTCCATCAGTGTGAAGAGGGAATTGGAGAGAAGAGCTACCCTCGAGCTTGAACGTGCTCCGTCTGCTTTTGCCACTCCAGACCTTGCAAAAAACAACGGAAAATTCGATGAGAAATCGGAAGCATATAAATTTACATATCCACCCTCAAAAGTGGTCGAAGAGCCTTCTATTACCCCAGAAACCTCGAAAGTGGTTGAAGAGCCTTCCATTACTCCAGAAACAGCCTCGAAAGTGGTTGAAGAAACTTCCGACTTTCCAGAAATAGCTTCAGAAAAAGTATCAACGGAGACTTCTTCGGAATCACCTCAGCCAACCGAGTTTTCAGTGGCACCAAAGACGAGCAAAGTCTCTTCGCAATCTTCCGTGCCGACCCTTCCATTGTCTTCTTCCAACGAAGAAGCTCTCTCATCGGATGTTCTTGACGAGCTTGTTTCACTTACACCTACTAGACAAGCGTCCAATTCATACTACACCAAAAACAATATCAGAGTCACTACAAGAACAAGACTGTCAACACTTTCGATCTGGTCGTTTAATGAAAATCCTGCTAAAAAAGAAGTCAGTTTGCCGGCATGGATGTTCTTAAGGCTTTTGCCCTTTTACACCGATGATAATAACGTTCAGGATAGCGAAAGCATCGCCAAAAACTCCAAAGAATTTGTCAATAGAAGACCTATCTTGCCTATTTGCTTGAAAAGATACTCCTTCAACACTTCACAATCCTCTGCCAAAAGGTCGACTAAGAGAATCATTATTCCACCAATCATCAATTTGCCCAAATTCGTGGCCGACGATGCCGACGACGAGAGTCCACATACTTTCAAGCTTATTTTGGAAAGTGCGGTGTGTCACAGAGGTACCTCTATTTCCTCTGGACATTTCGTCTCGGTGATTCGTAAAGATACCAATAATGTCAATTTCACCGAGGATGAGGCGTACAATGCGCCATGGTACCTTTACGACGATATGAAGAAGCCGGCAAAAGTTGTGGAAAAAACCTTCAAGGATATTTTCCACTCAGAGTGGCCATACATGCTCTTTTACCGTTTGGTAGCCGACGAAGAAGCCACCGATAGTTCTGCCTCATCCACGGGGTTGAAAACGCCAGTATTTGCACCACAAGGGTCCAAGAATAAGTTCTGGAACGAAGAACCAAACCAGACCTTGTCCCCCATTTTATCCGCCACATACCCTTCCAGTTTCAAATCCGATGAAGATCTGATGTCTTTGAAGAAACAAGAGAGTGGTCCTAATTCAATCATGAGTATTCCTTTGCCCGAAGTCCCACCTACCGATGCCAAATTCATGGATATTCGCGAGAAATACTTCTGGTACGTCACCGACAAAGATAAAAACTACTTCAAAGAGCTTCCCACGGTATCATCTCATGGCACGCGTGCTCCAAGTATCAGCATCACACCCCAGTTCCGTCGGAACAGTCAATGGAGTGACAAATCCAACATTAGCAGTATCGTCAATCAAATGAACGGTGTCAATGTGAGCGGTGACTTGAATATTGTTAATGATGAACTTAAAAAGTTGAAGGTTTCAAACGACAGTATCAACAAAAAGCCTCACAAGGATGAAGGTAAAGAAAAGCCAGTCAAAACAGCAGAGCACGAAAAACTGGCATCCGAAGTTAAACGTTCCAAGTCCATGTTCCACAAACATTCTAGAAAGAAAAGAGAACAGTACAAGAGGGATAAGTGTACTATCATGTGAAAAAAGACCAATAACTAAGAGGCTGCTCAAAATAATTGACTTCAAAAACAGGTTATCCGATGAAAAACACCAACTTAAAAACAGGTCATCATGTGATAGAAAGTAGACCAGAATTGTGACCACAATGACCTTATGATAGACTAATGTATGCATTTTGTAAAAACGTAAAATTTGTAACGCTCTGATCCCATCAGAATCAGTTAAAAATTAAAGTGAAGAAACAAAGAGCGACAAGAGTACAGACGATGGATATCGATACTTCTATTTGTGCAAAACGATCGCTTCCTAGTATTTTATCATCTTCATCTTTCACCTTGGATATTTTGCGGTGATCTTCATTTCTTCAACATTTCTCTGTATTCACCGCTGAAGTTCTTTTGATATCTTCATTTCCTCTTACTCACTTTCGTCATTTATTATTTCCATTCCTTTATATTCACCTTTGTTTGATATTCCATTCTTCATCCATAGAAATATATCTCCCCACTAATACCCCCAGCAACCACTCCGCTAGGCTCTTGAGGATGAAATTTCACACTACTGATCACCTTCGAGTTCACCTTAATCTTTTTAACAATCTTACACGTTTGCCAGTCCCAGAAGTATAAATTTCCCTTGGAGTCTCCACTGGCCAAAATTTTCCCATCGGGCGAGAAATCGATGTCTATACCGTAACCAGCCACATTATGGCCCCTGAAACCCTTACCATTACTTCTGTATTTTCCTCTTCCTTGGATGGTCAGAATCGTATTATCCATCGTTTGCAATGCGACAATGGCACCACCAGGATACAACGCTGCTCGAGGCATTGAATGTTGCGAGGGGTCCGAAATGAACTTGATGGGAATGTTGATCTGCCAGTCCCAAAACCGCACTGTCTTGTCGTCAGCCGTGGAGATGAAGCGAGTATTATCATCAATAGCGGTCAAAGAGTTGATCGCACCAAGATGGTGGTCGTAGGTCTGGATCGGCACCATGTAGTTCAATGCGTTCATGTCGTAGTGCTCGATGTCGTGGTTGCTTAGCCCGACGATAAACTCCGCTTCGTTGTTGGGATTGAATAGAATCACATTTGGTGTGGCTTTTACTCTGATTGTTGTTTCTATTTTCCCTGTTTCGGTGTGCCACAAATGGATCAACTTATCGTATCCACAGCTCAAGAACTTATCACCGTTTCTGTTGAACTTCACGTCTTTCACGGCCAGCTTGTGGCCGTAGAACTCCCGTAAAAGTCGACGATCATGGTAGATATCCCATAATCGAATCACTGAGTCGTTTCCAGCAGAGAGCAACAAATGGCCCGATCTGGGGAATAGTTCGAGTTTGTTGATTCCTTTGGAGTGGCCAGAATAGGTGTGAAGAAGCGTTTTGGGCACGAAACACTCGTGATCCTTGGGGTCTTGCTTAAGGTTGATTTTGAGGTCTGTGGGGACGTGAAGGTACGATCTGCCAAGATAGTCCGCCTTGTCACCAAAGAAACGAGTCGTACTGTCTTCTTCATCATCTTCTTCTCCTTCCTCTTTTCCTTCTTCTTTTCCTTGTTCCTCTTCGCTTTCATCCTTTCCTTCCTTTCCTTCCTTTTCTATCACCTCCTCTTCATCTCCTTCATCTTCTTTCCTTTCATCTTCCTCCTCTTCATACCCCGCCCAAGGACCAACATACTCCTCATCGCCACCTCTTTTTCTTGCCTTCTTCAACTTCTTAGCCAAGGCCCGGTCTTGTGCTCTAGAGCTCATCTTGAATAGAGCAGAGTCATAGTGAATTGGCTCGATTGACCCCGCAAAAGGTCTCTTGGTGCCATTGGAACCTCCAACATTCGTATCATGTGATTCAAACGGTTGTGGGACTTGAATCTCGGCTTCAGAATCGCTCGACTCGTAGCCTTGTACAATCAGCATAGATGAGTTGTTGACTCTTTGGCTGTGAATTTCTGTGCTTTTGCAATTGGTACGATTAGTGAATTTGTGCGCATCGAGAATAATCAACAGAATTAATTAAATAGAAAGGACGAGGGACTTAAAGAAGTAGAAATGCAGGTATGGGAATCGATTAGGAGGTTTTCGGTGAGTTTCATTCATCAGCTCGATACCGCTCCGATTTTTTGGAAAAGATTAAGGCGAGAAGTTCTTCTATTCGATAAAAATACCGAAAAGTAATACTTTAAGGAACTCTTTTATTAGGAAATTAGAAGCATAAGAGAAACATGCTACTCAGAAAGACTATATCTTATTCTATGTCATTTTCCTGGTGAATTGTGGGCTATTCATGATCTTCTTATTGAATATCAATGTCACGTGACTATCGCTAGTCATCGCATTCGTGAAATATCCAAGTGCACTGCAACGATAACTACACATTCATAATGGCCAAGAGAAAGGTAGAAGAAGATTCCGACATTGACGTCAGCTCCACAGACTCAGAAAACGAGTTTGAGACCGAAGAGAACGTTGAAAACCAAGAGACAGCTGAAAATGCCGGCGAAGAAGATATCGTGAATGTTGATTTCGATTATTTCGATCTCAATCCAAACGTCGATTTCCATGCTACCAAAACCTTCATTACACAACTTATGGGCGACGACTCCAGCGAGATCGATGTTTCAGGCTTGGCCGATTTGATTTTGGCCCAAAACTCGGTGGGAACAACCATCAAGACCGATGGACAGGAAAGTGATCCATTCGCCATGTTGACAGTTCTTAACATCAATGAACACGCTACCAAAGCCTCAATGAAGAAATTGACAGACTACGTCTTGAAGAAGTCAAAGAAGCAAACAGAGTTCAATCTAGTATTACGTAAGTTATTAGGTAAGGAGGGCAAAGTTGGACTTATCTTCAGTGAAAGAATGATCAATATGCCAGTGGAAGTGGTTCCCCCAATGTACAAGATGCTTCTTGAAGAGATGGAGAAGGCGGACGAGGCACACGAAAAATACGAATTCGATTATTTCTTGATCATTTCCAAGGTCTACAAATTGGTCGCTGCTAAGGAAGACGAAGGCCAAAAGAGCAAAAAGAAGAAGAATGCCGAGCCGCAAGAACAAATGGATTACTTCCATTACGAAGATATTGTCCTCGAAGAACACGCTAAATACCACGGAATTTTTGATTTCACAAATGAAAAACAAGACACCGATAGCAGAAGAGTTTTCACCGAATACGGAATTGACCCTAAATTGAGTTTAATCTTGATCGCCAAGGATGAATTGGCCAAGTCTGTTCCTGAAATGGAAGCCAAGTTCCCTCCCTTTTGATTAGATCATATATCAGTCGTGTAAAAAAATATATCACCCGTGTACAATATATTATAAGTACCAGCCGTGTAAAAATTAAATATCAGCAAAATGTCATGTATTAGTTGTTTACATATTAAGACGTATCCGTCAACATATCGAATCGGCCATGCTCAAAATATAATATACTTGAACCGTGTACCATAGATATTTCATAGATATGGTTGGTTCGCACACTACCCCCTTCAGTTGAAAAATTTTTAGTGAGTAAATCAAAGCTTTCTACACGTACCAAAGGACACACCAAGATGGCTCCACCACACAAGAACCACAACTTCCGTCCGGAAAATGTCTTGAAAAGGGCCGAGGACTTGATTGGCGTTGGCCAAAGAGAAGCCGCCCTCCAAACCTTGTACGAATTGATCATCTCCAAGAGAATCAGATACTTGCAAGTTGAAGATCTCGAGCCTATTGCTTCTTTGCTTATCGAGTTGGCTGTTGACTTGAGAAAGGGTAAGTTGGCCAAGGATGCTTTGCACCAATATAAGAAGAACATCCAAATGTCCGAAAACGGTTTAGAATCCGTCCAAGTTATTGTCAGAAAGTTCATTGTCTTGGCTGAAAAGAAGTTGGACGAGGCTCAAGCCAAGGCCGATATCAAGATCGACCAAGAAGAAGAAGATGACTTGGAAGCCGCCGAATCTCCAGAAAGCATTTTGTTGTCTGCTGTGTCCAACACCGACTCCGCTGACCGTACCGAAAGAGAATTGGTTACTCCATGGTTGAGATTCTTATGGGAAGCCTTCCGTGCTGTTTTGGACATTTTGAGAAACAACTCCAAGTTGGAAGTCACCTACTCCGCCATCGTTGGCCAAGCATTCAAGTTCTGTTTGAACTTCAAGAGAAAGGCTGAATTCAGAAGATTGTGTGAATTATTGAGAGCTCACATGCAATCGGTTACCACTCAAACCAAGACCGCTGGAAGCAACGCCATCGACTTGACTGAAAACGAAACCGTCCAACGTTACTTGGAACAAAGATTCTCGCAATTGAACATCGCCGTTAAATTGGAATTATGGCAAGAATCCTTCCGTTCCGTTGATGACGTGCACACCTTGATCACCACCTCCAAGAAGGCACCAAAGCCAACCATGATGGCCAACTACTACGAAAACTTGGCCAGAATCTTTGCTGTCTCCGATAACGCTTTGTTCCACGCCGCTGCCTGGAACAAGTTCTTCAACTTGTACTCTCAATCTCCAAATGCCACCGATGCTGAATTGAACCACTACGCCTCCACCCTCGTGTTGTCCACCTTGTCGATCCAGCAGAAGGCTTTGAACGGTAACGAAACTGTTGTTGACGAGCACAAGACCAAGAACTCCAAGTTGTCTTCTTTGTTGAACTTGAACGCCGTTCCAACCAAGGAAGGTTTGATCAAGTCCATCGTCAACAAGTCTATTCTCTCCTACGTTGACCCTGCCGTCAAGGAATTGTTCAACATTTTGGAAGAAGGTGAGTTCCACCCATTGACCATCAAGGGTAAGGTCGCCGAAGTCTTCGCCAAGATCCAAGAAGACAAGGACTACAAGCAATACATTCCAACCTTGACCGAAGTCATTTTGATCAGAATGTACCAACAAGTCTCCCAAGTCTACGAAACCGTCAAGTTGGACTTCTTGGTCTCTTTGGGTGTTTTCGAAGGTACCGACTTCGGTTTGTCTCCATTGGCCGTTGAAGACTTGATCGTCAACGCCGTCAAAGACGGTCACTTGTCCTTGACCATTGACCACGAATCCGATGTTGTCATCTTCAAGTCCAACCCATTCGAAGAGTCTCTTGACGACACTTTGACCGACAAATTGCAAATCTCTCCAGCCGAATTGGTCAGAACCCAAATCAGTAAGTTGGCCTACACTTTGTCCAAGTCGGTCAGAATCATCGATGTCAACTACGAAGCCCGTGCCGAACAAGCCCGTGCCACCGCTTTGCAACTCGCCATTGCCGACATCGTCAGAGAACAACAAGAACTCGTTGACAGAGCCCAAATCATCAAGGAACGTCAAGCTATCGCTGAAAAGAAGAGACGTGCCGAAGAAGAAGAAGCCGCCAGATTGAGACAAGAAAAGATCATTGCTGACCAAAAGGCCGAACAAGAAAGATTGGCTGCTGAACAAGAAAGAAAGAACGCCGAAAGATTAGAAAACGAAAGAAACATGATCAAGGAACGTGAGAAGAGAAAGCTTGCGGAAGAAATCAACGCCAAGGGTATTATCAAGGTCGACTTGGACAACTTGGCCGAATTGGACACCCAAAAGTTGCAACTCATGCAAATCGAACAGTTGAACAAGGACAAGAAGGAATTGGACGACAAGATGAAGCACGTTTCCAGAAAGAACGATTACCTCGAAAGAGCTTTCAGAAGATACGAGTTGCAATTGCTCGAAAAGGATGCCGAGGCCCACAAGGTCAAGGAAGTCGAAGACTTCGAAGCCATCAACGCCGCCAAGGTCGCCAAGGCCAAGGTCGAACACGAGAAGGCCGTTGCCTTGAAGCACCGTTTGGAACGTATTCTTCCAGACTACTCTCCATTCAAGGCTAAGATCGATAAGTTGAACGAAGCCAAGATTGCTGAACAAAGAAAGCAAGCCGAAGCCAAGTTCGAAAATGCCAAGCAAGAGCGTATCGAAAGAGTCAAGCAACAACGTATCCAAGAATTGATCTCCAGACGTGAAAGAGAAAAGAGAGCCGCTGCCGAGGAAGCCGAAAGACAATCCAAGGAGGCTGCTTTGAAGAAGTGGACCGAAGAAATGAAGCAACAAAAGGAGAAGGACGCCGAGGTTTTGAGAAGAAGACAAGAGGTTGAAGCTCAAGCCCAAGCTGCTCAAGCCGAGGCCAAGGCCGCCGCTGCTGCCCCAGCCAAGCCAATGACCTTCGCTGAAAGAATGAGATTGAAGAGAGAAGGTAAGCTTGCTTAAATTTAATAGATATTAAAGAGAAGATAAGTTTGCTTAGATCAATAGATATCAGAAAGAATAATAAAGATGTAGAATATAACAGGTATCAAGTAATCAAATTGAGTAAATTAGTGTAGTACGAAGTATAAGAAGAATCAACAGAAAAAATTGAAAGCATAAGGTATAACATATTTCAATCATAAATCTAGGTAAATTGATCAAGTTCACATCACTAGAACTCCAAGTAATTTCAAGTCCCCTGTAATTATAAGCATCTCCACTGCAACTTAATTAATTAATAATTTTAATATCCTCGAAATAGATCAATAAGTATAATATCCTCGACACAGATCAATTAAAAAAGCATGATATCCTTGATAAACCTAATCTTTTCAATATTAAGATCTTCAAGTCTCTTTTCAATATCAAGTCTTCAAGTCTTCCCTTCAAGTTTGTTCTAGCTTTTATTCTCATTTTCTCCCGTTATTATGGTTTCAAATTTGCGGTACGGGTCTTGCTCACGGCCCGTCCTGCCAATTTGGTTAGTTTTCGCAAATCATCTACAGTGAGGCCCGCACTTTGCTACCTTCCCAGATCGTCGCACCCCATCTTCTCCATCTGTCAAAGTGGATATAAATCTCAACGTTGCCGCACCCCACCATCTTTCTCATCTGTCAAAGTGAAATAAATTCAACCTTTTACATAAAATGAAGATCACAATTGTGGGTTCCTTGAACTACGACTTAGTCACATTCACCGATAGAGTGCCTGACGCTGGCGAAACTTTTACTGCGAATGCCTTCGAAAACCATCTTGGCGGCAAGGGTCTCAACGAGGCAATTGCTACCGCCAGATTGTTGCCAAAGAGCTCCAAATTCGCCGTCAGAATGGTGGGTAACATTGGTAGTGATTCGTTCGGAAAGGAATTGAAACAAGCATTGGTGGATGCCAATGTCGACACTTCTTATGTCAAGACCATTCAGGATAAGTCCTCAGGAGTGGCGGTGATTTTGGTGGAGAAACATAATGGAGAAAACCGAATCTTGATCACTGGCGGGGCCAATGACGATTTGAAACCCTCTCCTCAAGACTATGCCCGATACTTCCCTGACTCAGACCCTGAATACGTCATCTTGCAGAACGAGTACCCCGATACGTTGAAAACCATTGACTGGATCAAAACCAACAGACCCAACATTAACATTGCCTGGAATCCTTCCCCCTTCATCGCCGACAGAATCAGCGACAAGTCGTTGAAACAAATCGATCTTTTGATCGTCAACGAGGGAGAAGCTTTGGACGTGGCCAAGTTTTTGTTGAAAAATAGCGATTTGGAAGACTTCAAGGCTTCCATCGAGAAGGATAAAATCAAGGGATTCTCCACATTAGCCACCAAATTGCAAAGTTTGATCAACCCAGATAATGTGCAAACTATTGTGATTACCATGGGCAGTTTGGGCTCGGTGTACGTTTCTAAAGACTTGAAAGAGGCTCAATTTGAAGCCTCCAAGAAGATCGCTAAAGTGGTGGATACTACTGGAGCTGGCGATACCTTCTTCGGAGGAGTAGTGTCACAACTTGCATCTGGTAATTCTATCAGCCAAGCTGTCAAATTCGCAACTGCTGCCAGTAGTTTGGTAATCCAAAAGAAGGGCGCTGTTGAAAGCATTCCAACATATGAAGAATTGACGAATTGATGAATCAACGAGTCAATGAAAAATCGATGAAAAATTGATGAAACATCATAAGACAACAAATATATCAAATATAATAGATATAATAGAAACGACAGCGAATCAAAGAATGTGCCTTTAAATACTTGGTAAAGATTTTGATCGGTAAATTCACGATTAATCTTGTAAGAAGTTCTACGAAAGGTAAAATGAATTTTATTCCAGTAGGACTCTTTTCTAGCAGAATACTGATCAACTTCAAGGTAAATTGTATTCATGTATTAGGAAGATGCCATAATTAAACGTTGCCTCAGACTCTTCCTCGTTATTACATCTCCACCACTTTTCACGATTAATTGATGGTAGGATGTATAATTAGATGCTCAGTTTACCTCAGTTTCTTTATCTGAAATTACATCTCCACCTTTTTCACAATGAATGAATAGTTAAATAACACATTCAGACTTACCTCATATTTTTCGTTTTACATCTCCACGTTTGTTACAATTAATTATCCATTACATTCCTATTAATATATCTGGAGGGATTGCTAAGCAATCCGATTGTTTAAATACGTCTAACTCTAGAACGGCTTTAGGGGTTTCGTCTAAATAGAGCGAGCTTCTGGGTATCGGCTTCTAGGATTTAAGCCTTTCTAGAACGAACTTGAGCTTCTGGGGTTGGAGTGTCGGCTCTACCGGAAACGTGGACGTACTCGTTGACCTTGGCAGCAACACCACCCTTGACGGCCTTGACGATCTTGGACTTCTTGGAAGACTTCTTCTTGTATACGTCAATGTAGAAGGCAATGAACAAGACCAAGTAGGAGGACAAAATACCACAGCCAGAGTAGGCAGCCAACATGGTACCAGCACAGTTACCACAGACAGGCAAGACAGAGGTGAAGCTAGGCAAGTAGGTGAAAACGAGCTTTTGGTAGGTGGCGAAGTAGACAAAGCCCAAGTCCAAAATGAATTGCATGATTTGGAATCTGGTGACCCATTCCTTCCACCAGACTCTGATACCTCTAGCGGCCAAGAAGTAGTACCAGTACATAACAACGTGCACTCCCAAGTTAAGGATGATAACAACCCATGAGATAGGAGTCTTACCGATCAACTGGGTGTAACACAACAAAGCGGTGGCACCGTGGTGGTAGGTGTGCAAGAAGGTCAATTTCTTTTGCTTGACCACCAAGAAGATGGTGTCGACAAATTCAGCGTACTTGGTCAAGTAGTTCAAGTAGTACAAGCAGACCAACTCTTGAGTCCAGGCACCCTCGTTACAAATAGCGTAGAACAAACCGTGGTGGTAGATGATTGGAATCAACTGTTCGGCCATCAAAGTCATCAAGGTGAAAGAGAGAGTGGTCAAGAACAAGTTGTGGATTTGGAACAACCCGTTCAAGACAAATGGCTTGATGGAGAACTTCTTGAAGATGTAGTCACCACCGAAGATCACGGTGTAGTAGGTGGCAATAGCTGCAATCACCGGAGGAAGCGTAGATAACGGCAACTCACCGGCGACAAACTTGAATTCCGAGGGAATAAACTTACCCTGAGAAGCCACGGCGACGACCTGGTCGAAAAGCGGCCATAACTTGATGCCGAAGGGCACATCGAACGATGGTAGTTGAACTTGGAGCGACATCTTCAACGCGGGGGAGATAAAAAGAGTGGACGGTGCGTTGAATTTTTAACGCCCAAACGAGACTGGATTTTGATCTGTTTAAGAAGTAGCATTATTAAGGCTGAGATGCGCCATGATGCGAAATTCACGGGACTATGGAAGACTCAAGACTCAGAGTCATGGGGAATGGAGATATTTCAGGCGCAATTTTACAGAAAGATAGCCGAGCAAACGGAGCCTTGCCAATGTTGGGCTAGGCCGTCTCGGTGGCTGATGCTTCCACCGTTTTCCAGGCTTTCGCTTCAGCAAATGTTGGCCAACTGTCAAGACTTCCTGGCACAAACAAAGCAAACGCGAATTTCCGCGTTTGGTTTATTGTTGGTAATTATTGCGTACGCGTAAAATTTTTCATGCCTAGCAAAAGCATATGAAGTTCGATGACAAAGCTAATTGCGGGGACTCAACGACCCCTATATGGAGAAGATAATCACGTGGACCCTTGACAACTCTATGGAAGGTGTAATTAAAGATCATTCTAGGATTATTCAGTTAATTCTTACTATGATGATTGATTATTTGGCACCTCTATTAGGGGTAACTTACGAGATGACTGCTTTTGGCATCTCCTATAGGGGTACACCACATCGACTGGCTTTAAAGGTACATCAGAACTGATTGTTTCCATCTCTTTAGGGGTACTGTACCTTGACGTAAATTTTGTTTTCTGCAGCGCTTCTTTATTATCTCGGCCGAACTTGTCTGCGACATCTCATCTTAGGCGAACATCAATCGCATCAGAGATAATGAGTAGCGATGACAGTAGTGACTATGAGTCAAGTTCCGAGGAGTCCAGCCAGGAAGTGCTCAAGCCTGTGTTCGTGAAAAAAGGCAAAAAGTCAGCGGAAGCGCCCGTTGCCTCTGATCAAGACCCTAATAAAAACATCATCGCCAAACTTGAGTCACGATCTGCCAACGAGAAAGACGTCTCACAAACACAAGACTTTGACGGGGTTGACGATACCGACGATTTGAACCCGGATGCCGAGTTTGAGCAGTGGAAAGAAAGGGAAAGACAGCGTTATCTCCGTGATAGACAGGCCTTGGAGGAAACTGAGCGTGAGAAGGAAGAAAGACTCAGGGGGACCAAAAGAAAGGCAGGCGAGTTGGAGGAGACTGAGGGGTAATTCAATTATATCTCCAATACTATCAATTTCATCAATTGGTAAAATTCTTACCTGAAAATACGACCCAATTCATCATCTGAACTACCACCCAATTCATCATTTTTACCTTCAAACACAGCATTCTGGCATATTGATCCCGGCGATCTGGTAATACCCAACAAAGGAACGAATCGGGAAACATCATTGAAGAAGGGGACGCACGATTGAAGTTTCTAGTGGGAAAACTGGTCTACTTGTAACTGGTTTACATAGAAGATTGATTTACTTCAAGGACGACATGATCCAAATATTAGCTTTCTTTTTGAGACTGGTAATATTATGGCTAACATGTAAGATTAGCTAACCCGCTACTGCAAAGTAGGCAGCCAAATGAATAAGACGGGTCCTTCAAACAATCATTTAGTAATGAGACTGGTCGTAAACTGGCTATGCCAAATTCACGTGTTCTTCCCCAATTGGATAAACAACTAATTACATAGACCATTAAAATAACACAGCTTTAATGTCCTACTTATGACCAATACTTACTAGCAGAGTATAAAATACAATTTACTGTTTCATCCTATAACCAGTAACAAATCCTCTAGCTTGAGAATTGCTGCAATTCATCTTTTACAATTTGAACCGCGCACACCTCAATATGGAGTCAGCAAGAACCTTTCTTCTCTTCTCTATACCTTCCTCCATTCTTCACCCCGATGTCCCTTCTTCCACTACCATCATCTTTGAGACCATTTCTCGATCCGTACCTACCAAATAAAGCACATCCCACGCTTTCTCGGCCGTTTGTGACTTTGACCTATGCTCAGTCTCTTGACTCCAGGATCTCAGCAGGACCCGGCCAACAAACGGTGATATCACATCTCGAGACAAAAGCCATGACACATTACCTTCGGTCGAAGTACGACGGTATTTTGGTGGGGATCGGAACTGTATTGGCCGACGATCCGAAGCTCAATTGTCGGTATACCGAAGAGGGTAACACCTCCAGTCCCAGACCAATTGTGGTAGATCCACAGGCAAAATGGGACTATTCGAAATCCGCATTGCGTAAACTCAATGACTCTGGCGTTGGGTTTGCTCCTTATATTCTTGTGGATGAAAATGTGGAATCTATCGATACAACTGTTTTGGAGCAAAATGGAGGCAAAGTGATACGACTCCCATTACTAGCCAATCGAAAAAGTAACTGGAGCATAATCTTGAGTAAATTGAACGAAATAGGGATAAAATCGGTAATGGTTGAAGGCGGAGCAAGAATCATTAATGAATTGTTGGTGTGCCCTGACTTGATTGACTCTATAATCATTACCGTGGGGCCGGTATTTTTGGGTAATCAGGGTGTCGAGGTCAGTCCCAGTAAGCACACGGCGTTGGAGAACGTTCAGTGGTGGACTGGGGTGCAAGACTCGGTCCTTTGTGCAAAACCAAAAGTCTAGAGTGGAAATCTAAAAAATTCAGTGAATTGTCAAAATCAGAACCAACTGGAGTGAAATTTGATAAGTCAAAAGAAGAACCCAGCTTTATACTCGAATGGATTTAATTGGCTGAGATTGAACAACTAGTCAGTTGATACAGTAAATCGATTTTAATCAAACTAATGATAGATAGCCCTAATTTCATCAATTCAGGAGCTTGATACCACTATCAACTTTCTATGAACAACCAATATATAATCCACCTAGTAATGAGCTATTTAGTGACCTCCGTCCAATTCTTCACCTAATGAGCCTGTTTGGTGAGTTTCTATAATGTTACTTCTTGCTTTGTAGCCTGAATTCCAGACATCACCTATCGGTGATGTCTATTGGCCTATTTTTCTACGCATCACCTACGGTGATGCTTTTTCCTATATTACATTCTATTTAACAGATACTATCAAATATGGCACTGCCTTCCCTACAAACAGATTCTGTAGGATGCATAACGTCCAGAGGTTTCCGATCTTCTGATGATCTTGACCACCTCTCCTCTCTTCAATCCCAAGTATCTTGCCACTGGATCTTCTCTTTGGACTCTTGGCAATTGAGATTCCTTCAATCTGTATCTTTCCAACAACTCCTTCTTTTCTTCACGCGACAACTTGATATGCTTTGGCACCAATTCGTGGTGGGTGATGTTGACCACCAAGTCTCCTTCTTGGAAGGTTTCTATGGAAGCAGGAGAAACAGTTGGAATCAACTTATTGGCACTAGGGGTGATCGAAGCTTGGTAGATGAAAATACCGGTGCTGAAGTTCTTTTCACTGATATGGATACAGAAGTTTCTCATGGTCTTGATACCGACTGAGGCCTCATCACAGAACTCAACCCACAAGGATCCCAACTCTGGGAACTTTTCCAACGACTCGGCGGTAGGATTGGCTTGGAAGCACATCAATTTTCTTTGAGGGTTACCCATGCTGTCACAGATTTTGGCTCTGAACTCATCCAATGACATATCGATTTCTTGCTGGGTGATATAGTATCCCTGGGGGGTTAGTAGCTGAAAAATGGGCTTTTTTCATCGGGGGAAAAACGATGTACATACTCTGTCCCTGACCATCTCTTTGACCGTCTTGAACGATCTGAACAAACGGGATATGGTTCTGTCGGCGTCCTCCATTGTGCTGTGTTGTGGAGAGTTTCTCATCGACAAAAATTTCAATGAGTATGAGAAGTCACATGTGTAGTCACGTGATGCGACCGATAACCTTTTGGGATTCCACGCCCCACCAGATATGGAGTAGGAATTAGAACGCCACCTAAATGATTATTATTAAGAATTAGAGTAAGTTGATGAAAATTGATCTAACTATCATGTATGTTAATCTAATAGCATTAAGCTGATATTAAGTAATTGTCAATGAATATTAATAGAAACCATCATCAGTCTCTTTTTCTCTTGATTGAGGGCTGCCCAAACTATTAATCCAAATTGAATGTATCCAGATGCAAAACTTTACATTCTAAGGCATTATTCTCACCAGCTTATTCTACAGGGTGCAAGTGCTTATACTTCAAATGAGAATATCATTTATCTCAACGTCTACTTTGGAATCATGAAGTGGTGTGTATTTTTCGAATTACTTATAAAGAGATTTCTTCCTCATAAATGAAGATTTCCTTCTCATCATTCGAATCTTCCTGTTTCATATTAAATTTCCTCTTTCTCAAACCGAGATGTTCTTCTTAAGATTTATATGTCAAGAGCTCTTCTATACTTTTACTTATCGAACTTTCTTCTGAATCTTAACTCCACATCGGCGCTGCTCTTCCATATCTTTGTCTTGATGGTCTGCAAGGTCATGTCGTTCGTAAGCTCTTGTCCACGACAATCAACCGTAAGCCAATCTGTAGGAATGAGCTTCTTATCTTTCATTTCTGAGGTCTTGGACTCGAACTTCTCACTGAGATAGTAGATGATCTTACTGACCCTCAACATGTTATGGGAAGTGAGCTTGATCGAACTTTCCAAAACCGGCAACTTTTTGATTTTTCTTTGTGATTTCCCACCGATCTTGCGGTTAGGATCCAAAAGATGATATTCACATTCCATAAGAGTGAATGAGATTTTGGGGGACTCTTTCTCGGGCCATTTGTTATAAAGAATGGATAAACCAATCCATCTGGGAAGTTGCAAACGCAAGTTCTTGACCAATTCTTCGTTGGAACTCGAGTTGATGTTCATGATATCGCCCATTTGGAAACTGCAAACGTCTCTATAGTTGCCCAATTCGGGAGAATGCTCGAAAATGGTAACAAGCAAATCAGAAGGCAATTTGGATGGCTGGATGATTGGTGTATATGGAATTTCATCTTCGATGTTGTCACTCAAACTTGGATCCAATTGATCGATTCTCAACATTGTGTCCACGACTTTGCCGGACTTAACGTTGTACGTTGGGTAATGGTATTTCTCCCAGTACACTTTCTTGTTGCTTTGTAAGAGTTTCATAATTGAGGTGTCGTAATTTTGGGTTGTGTAGTCTGCTGGTGCACGATTATTGTTTTTCAAATCATCTCCACTGAAACGAATGAATTCGGTCATTGGATTGATTTCTATTGGAAAATCGACCACACTGGTATTGGTGGAAACAGCAGGACTGGCTTGTAATGAATTTTGTGCAGATGAAAGAGAAAAGTTGGTCAAATTGGTCTTGGAAGATTTTCTACCAAACTTTTTGAGCTTTCTCAAACCCGAGCTAATGGAACTGGAGTCCAAATTACCATTTGAGTTTCTGGATGAAAGAACAGAATCATCGGGGCCAATTCCATCCAAATTCTTATTATTTTTCGTCAAAAGTCTCATTTCCTCTCTCAATTTTTGATCGAACTCCCATTCGTATAATGAATACTGGTGAAGAATGGAGTTCAAAAGGATGGAACCAATGTAAAATCTATCGTCTTTGGTAACGTTGATCTTACTGATTTTATGCAATCTTTGATTGTCTGAATGGTTCAATGCAGCAAAAGGATAATCTTTGATAAGATCATCATAGTATAATTCCACATTCATGAAACTGGTTTCTTTGATTGTTACCAAAAGCTTTCCGGCCTTGATTTCAACATCACACCAGTTATTGAGTGTATCCTCAGTTTGATAATTTTGATAAAGCGCTTCCATTTCCTTGAGCCTTCCTTCAAGGGCATCACCCGATAATGGCTGAATATTGGGCACAGGGTATGGGAATCTCTTGATCTCTTTACATAAAAGTACATCCCAAATTGTGATATCACCATTGAGATAAAGAACCATCATTCTTCTCTTATTGTTGAGGAACTTCTTGGAGATAATGGATTTTGGAACGATTCTGGATTTAGAGATCGGATGCACATTGTATGGAATCAAGGTTATTTGGTTTTGTGGTAAGGCGTTCAATAAGATCTCCACGGGAGTTTGATCCACCGACTCGGGGTACGCCGAATTACTCGATCTCCGGTCAATTGTGGAGTCTTCAAATGGATCCTTTTCATCATCAGCAAAATCTTGCTTGTAAGTATTAATAAATTCTTTAGAAGCACCACCCTTGGTATCAAGGAACATGGAGTAGTACTCTGAGCCATCGTTTGCATCTTCAAAATCGGAGTTATTGGAATTCTCCCCTTCACCGAACAAATTAGGGGTGTTGTTCGAGAATGTGGACTGGATATCATACGTATTGGTGTCCATAGATATATGACTGACGATATCGTAAAAGTCTGAGTTCAAATCCTCGTTGGCGTTGGTTGGCACGGCACCATCAGGTCCCATCCCGGATGCAAAATCCTCAGTCAATTGTATCTCTCTGTTAATGGTGTAGTCGAGGGAATCTCTCAAGTATTGATATTTGCTGATATTGTGAATGTCTGGTACATGGTACCGATTCAATGAAGTGTAGTTGGATGAGAAGATGGTGTTGTCTTCGTAGCAAAGTGCCAAGATTGGAGACTCGCCTTGAGCAACCAATGTTGAAACACCCACTTTTTCATCAATATTGGCTGCATCAGTTGAGGTGAAAGTCTCGAATTCAGGGAACTCGTGTATATTACTATTTGCCAGAAGGTAGCTGAGGTCAGTTTTGATGACATTTCCACCCCTGTCTCCCGAGTAAAATACCGACAAGTCGTCAGTTTCGCTGGTCAAGGACCAAACGGGATACTCGTGGATATCGAAATTTTTGTAAACTTTGAAGTTTCTCAAATCCCACAATTTCACTGAAGTATCGGACGAACCACTGAGGATGAAGTTTTCGTTCATGAGTAAACATCTGATGTTGTCTTGATGGCCGATAAGCTTTCTGATGAAAGGGTTTGATGATCTTTTATCGAACAAATTGATCGAATTATTGGAACCACCACTACTGATGAGATTGGCACCATTGTTGGATAAAGAGTAGATGGAGGAAGATGCTGAAGAGCCACTGGATGCAGCGCCCGTCGAATTGCTCAAATGGCGAGTTGGCTTCAACATCGAGAGGTCCCAGACGATGATACGACCGTCTAAGCCTCCACTGATCACCTGGTTGTGGTTGCTGTTATAGGTCAATTTTTTGATATAATCGGTATGGTAGTTGGGGAATTTGTGGATGGCGGAATTGTCATGTGCAGCAGCCGATTCCGATGACTGTGATTGCTTCAAGTCAATCAATTTTATGGAGAGATCCGCAGAACAGGAGACCAAATTGCGGTCGTCGTTTACGAGCTTCAAGTCGTTAATCCAATCGAAATGGATCTTGTAGTTATCCACAATCGAATACGGCGATGGGGCCGATCCATTGCCGGCACAAGGGATGGGATTGGACGAAATGGAGGTTTCTAGCTTCAAAAGCTGTTCGTTGATGTCTTGGTGCTCGTGGGGCGCATCTCCATCTTCAAAATTGGAAGTGTTCGAACTGGCGTTGTTGGTCAGCGCTTCCCGGCTCCAGACTTTGATGGTACCGTCTCTTCCTGCTGAATAGAGCCGTTGGGACGACGGCGAGTATTGCAACGCATTCACGGGCAATATATGGTTTTCGTGGTCATTGTTATCTCCAAGCACGTAGGAAAGACCCTTATTGGTACGAACCTGTGCGGACATGCTAACGGGAGATCAGATGAACGGAGCGTGGCGGTAGCTTAACAATAATTGCTAATGGTGTGGAGATTAGTGGTGATCGTAGCACTGTATAGATATAGATTAGCGAGGAAGTTTCCGCAGCGATGTGAGTGGCTGCCACAAAAACACAGGAGAGAGATTGGGGACTGAGGTTAGGAGATCAGCAAAAACGACTGATGTACTTGCGGACTACACCCACAGAGAAGTCAGAGGTCCGAGGCAGCGGGTTAAGCGGCGAAAAACGGGCCATACGAGCTTACTCCGGGCGGAATTCGCCGTGGCCAGTGCTAGGCCAGGGGGCCTGACCAGCTAATCCCCGCCGCAACGGCGTTGAGAGAATCCAACGAGCGCGGGGCTCGCGGGGTGCAACGTTTTGCGAAGGATTGATGAGCGGAGCGCATCAATGGGTGGAACAAATTAGTTTAATTTTATGAATATTGATGAGAGAAGTGTGTCAATAATTGAAACAAATCAGTGCTAATAATCTACCAAAAATCAGATTTTTCTTGAAAAAAGTTTAAGGTAAAACAATGCAAACGAGGCTTATTAGTAGATTGAGTAGAAAAATTACGGAGCGAGCACCGCTTGTTGTGTCCGAAAAAAGCTGAGCCTGAAAAGCCCTACTTGTTATCAGAAGAGAGACAGCGAGATCTAAAGACTACTTTTCTTCACAATTGTTACAGTATGGATGGTCAACTCAAGTCTGCCGTTTATCTTATGGTGGCCAAGATGGTAGAGGAAAGGACTCCCGAGGGGGTGGGCGCGTCACCAACATTCATTGCCTCCTTGGTGGAGTTGGTGTACAACCAGTTGGTTCTCCTCGGAGAAGACCTCGAGTTGTTTGCCCATCACGCCGGCAGAAGCACGATCAACCCGCTGGATCTCTACATGGTGGTGCGAAAGAACGAGTCGTTGGAGAAAGCATTGCGGGAGGTGGAAAAGCAGATCCACTCGAGAGAAATATAGAACTCAAGAGATATAGGAACTCAAGAGATATAGGAAAATAAGAGAAATATAGATGAAAGACAAGAACCGTTAGAGGTATACAAGGTATATAAGGAGGTATTAATGGCATTGACTCTTGACAATTCGATTTTGACTCCACTCTTTGATGCTCAATTGCAACAATATATAACAAAAATATCGGTCACAATACCACTTGTCTAATTCTGGAGATGTGTCTCACGCTCAAGTGTCCACCGTCATGAGACCAGTCACTTAGTGCCTGTCGCCTCCTTGTTCCCAGGCACGTCGCGGTTCCCCAGGATACCAGCCAGCCCTCATTAAACTTCCGTTTCGGGAAAATTCGCGTAAATGTGTAACGCGTCACAGACGTGTACGATGGGTCAAATATATAGACGGGTCTTTGCAACTAGTTAATTCACACATTCACTTCACGTACATTCGTTTATCCACTTCTTCGCTCGTTCTGATTGATACTAGTTTGAATACAATCAATACCATTAGTTTCATCCTTCCTTTACTATAGTTTCATCCTTCCTAATACGATTTGTTTCATCCATCCTTCCTATTAGTTTCATCCTTCCTAATACGATTTGTTTCATCCATCCTTCCTATTAGTTTCATCCTTCCTTTAACTTCACCTCATTCAACTCATATTCCACAATGGTGCGATCCGTATTGACCGAGTTATCCAGTAACTCCGAAGCCCCTTCTCTCAAGAGAATGAGAGACATCTCCAATATCGCTCCTTCGACTCCAAAGAAACAAAAAATGGACTCGTCATTCATCACACCTACCAAACAAGCCTCTACTGGATTGCTTACCCCAACCACCACTCCAAGCAGATCTCCTCAACCCAGCATCACAGACTCCAAAAAGGGAGTGGCAAGACTCTTCACTGCTCCTCTGACTCCTACCAAGTCGGCACCACAGACCTCCATTTACACCCAAACAAAAGCTTTATTCCAAAGAGGCTCTTCCGACACCAATGGCGTTTTGATCAGTAGAGAAGCGGAAGCCGCTCGTCTCAACCATTTCCTAGTGCATAACATCTCAAACAACACTTCCAACAGTTTGTACATCTCGGGTCCTCCAGGAACGGGCAAAACCGCTCAAATCAACGGCTCGTTCAAAGCACTTGGAATGAATTCCAAAACCAAATCCAGCATCAAAGTCAACGGCGTCACTACCAAAATCATCCAAATCAACTGTATGACATTGAACTCGCCCGAGCACATCTTCCACGAAATTTATAGCCAAATCGTCGGTACCATTTCCATTTCTTACCGGAAAAGAAAAACCTTCGACGACTTGGTTGAGCTCTTGGACTGCAAAGAATTGGACTTAGGATCAGTGGTTGTGGTGTTGGACGAAATGGATTGTTTAATCACCAGAGACCAACAAATTCTTTTCCAACTTTTCCGTATCGCTACGCCTTCCAATGACACCAGCACCAAACTCGTGTTAATTGGAATCTCCAACGCTTTGGACTTGACTGACAAGTTCTTGCCACGCTTGAAGCGGAACGGCTTGAGTCCACAAGCGTTGCAGTTTTTGCCATACACCTTCGAGCAAATCAAAGCTGTCATTATCGGTAAATTGAGAACTTTGATTCCCGAAGAAGATAAAGAAAACTACGCGGATGAAATCCCCGTTTTCCATCCCTCTGCCATCCAATTGTGCTGCAAAAAATCAGCTAGCATCACCGGAGACTTGAGAAAGGCTTTTGACATGGTCTACAAGAGTATCGAAGTGGTGGAAGAGCTTGCTAAATCTAAAAAGCAAAATTTATCTGAACTCACATGGTCGAACTGTCCCAAGGTTTTGATACCTCACGTGGCAAAGATCTGTTCTTCATCTTTCGGTCAGAAATCTTTGACATCTTTGAATCTTCTCCAAAAGGCCGTCTTGTGCTGTCTTTTCACCTGTGAGCTCGAAGAAATCAACGTTAATGCTCTCTATGATTTTTACCTTAAGCAGTCAGAAATCGAAAAACTCTTGGGTGTTCTCAAAAAAGGAGAATTCTTGGAGATCATTTCTGCCTTGGAATCGACTTCCGTGGTCACTTTAGGAGAGAAGAAACTGTTGAAATGTAACGTTTTCAACGTCGACACGGGTAACAAAATAATCAAGCCTAACGTCCCTTATGATGATGTTGTCAAATCTATAGGGGATATCGGTATTTTGAAGACCCTTTTGACCAAATAGTGTGACAACAGGGTTGTCACTTGCATTAGTATGGCAGCGCCATACCTGTATTATATACCATTAATAGATTAATAACAACAAAGCACAAAAGAATTAAGAAAGAAAAAGTAGACTAGAGAATTTTAGTCAGCTGCTTGAACAGCATTAGTGAGTTGTGATAATTAGTGTAGACTAACTTTTTAGTAAGCTGCGATGGTGTCAAAATACAATAGACTTCATAGACCCTTTATGTGTCAAAATGACATGTAACAGTGATGAGAACCGGTAGAGGCTGTAACGGTGGGGGCTTAGGTCGTATCAAAAACACGTGGTGTTTCACGTGCCTTTCTTCAATTAGCTGAGAGAGGTGGAGTTGTCAGACCACATAGATTGCGGTTTCGCTGGCACCTCGCTACTTTCGTCTCCTTGAGATAACAAGATAAACTGGATTATGTAATGGCTTACGTAATTATTATTACTCAACCAAAGTTTTCAATAAATACCTTCAATTCTTGTACCTGATCGTCATTAGTTTCTAGATTAGATTTGTACTAAATGTATCTCCACCTGAAAGTTTGGTTTTCTCGCTCATAGATTCCTATGACAAGCTCCGATCCCATTTCATCCTTACCAGCACCGCTAATTCCTCGTCCTGTATACAAGCAACTAGGAGAAAATTCTTTAAAAGTTTACAAAAGTACGCTAATAGTGTCTAATAGAACCCATAACTTTACCCCTCGAATCGATTCCGTTGAATAGCTTAACCCACGCTTCGGGTACCACCATCGTACATTCTCAACTTTTCCGTCTAGATCGGAACGTCTAATGGCGCGTTTTTGTCAATCATTCTTATAGAAATATCTACTTAAACACACCAGTTGAGGACCCATCAACGGTAAACTTCATCGCAGTTTCAACCATAACATCGCATACAACCACCATACCTCACATCTATCGATTCTCGATACTTCACGATGTCATCTGGGTCGCGAGGACCCTCCTCAGGTAGGTACAACGAAAGAAACGAATACCCGGAATACAACAAGTCACGACGGAAGAACTTCTTCTCATCCAGCAGCTCGCGAAGAGACTACAAGAGTGGTAGCACTGCCCCAGCGTCCAAAGAACCAACATCATTAGCGTCAAATGGCGTCAACAGATCCTACAAAAGCAATACCGGCCAAGCGGCAACCACCTCGGGAACAGGGGGAAGCGGACCAAACGTACGAGATGTCCGGCTGTACATAAGCGACCAGTATTCAGGTCCTCCTCAGAAAAACTCATCATCATATGGCTCCTACTATCCAAGCTACGGAAGCTACAATGCATTCTCATCCAACGGAGCCGCCAAGTCCTCTGATAACGGCGGTTATTACTCCTCAAGAGGGGATTCCTGGCGATCAGATAGAGCCAAAGGTAATGGAGGCGATTCCAGACTCTCTTCATCCAACAAACCACCATACTCATCCAGAAGCAGTTTGAGCTCCAGCGGACCACCATCTTCCTCTTCAACCAGTGACTATAGAAAAGACAGATATGACTCATACGCCCAGCCAGATGTGCAATCCGGAATCTCCAGCTCCAAGTGGAAATCAGCATCATTATCATCTTCCGCCTACAACGCCAATAAAATCCCAGTTTCGGGAAATAGAGGTACTCTATCCGGATCTGTGACCAGATTCCCCAAGGACCGTTCTCGCGGTCTGTCTTACAACTTCGGTGGAGGTTCTTCCGCTCTTGTCAATAGTGAGGTTGGCTCAAAGCGTGGCCCTGGAGATACCTACTACCCTTCATCCAGAGACTCCGTTTCTACGGGTGCTTCCTCCAAAGGATATGATCCCTATTCCTCAGATAAACACACTGGAGATCAAGCAAATCTCTCAAGATCACGAAACCAAAGTGCAGAGCCGGAAGAGACATACGGATCCAAAGTCAAAATGGAAGCAGACCATTACTCCCCCAATAATAGTGAAGACGAAGATAACACCAATAAGTTGTCAGAGGACGAAGATGATTCGAGATTCAATATCGACGATAATGAAAACCAAACTACAGCTAAAATCAGTACGAAGGAAGTTCTTGACGAGAAGATTGATACTTTGGATCAGGAAGAAGACGAGGATGAGGCAGACGAAGATGAAGAAATGGATACTAATGACAATTCCACAAATGAAAAGCAGGAATCCAAAATTATTGAAAAACAGCCTCAGCCCAGAACTACTACTTTTGCCAAAGTGGATGTTTCCAATGAAATATGCTATGAGAACGGGTGTACTTATCCGTTAGGCAGGTTGGAAACCGAGTTTGAAAATCTCAAAGCGGATTTCACCACTAATCACACACACTCCAACGGATTGACTTATTTGAAATATTCGCTTGCCAAACCAGTCAGCGACTTCGAACGTTACAAATTTTTCAATAACAATTTCGTACAGTATATTAAGTCTAGAGATACGTTGATCAAACAGTTGAAACAGCAAAACGAAGCTATTCACAAGAAGAGACTTTCTTTATGGCGTGAATACTCCAAAGGTTTGAAAGTCTGGGAGGAAGAACGACTTCAAATGGACCAACAATTGAGATTGCTTCATCCTCCTGACGATGAAATGAAGAAAGAAATTGAAGCCAGCGATAACAGGAAAAACAATCAAGGTAATAACCTTGAAGCTGGCTCTCCCGACCGTGGTCCTGGATCGTCCGGAAATCGTCGTAATAGAAGACATGGAGATTTGGTCACAACCGAAGCTGAATTCCAGGAGATCCTTCAATCATTAGGAAAAGAGGATGATGAAGAACCTCTACTCAAGGCGCAGAAAGTGGCTGCACCCATTCCAGATTTGATCCTCGATCCTATTGAAAGAGATCAATTCATATTCATGGATGCGAATAATTTTGTTAATGATAAAGCAGCTTGGGCAAGTCGGGTCAAGACTGATTTTGTGGATAACTTTTCCGAAAAGGAACATGAACTCTTCTGTGAAGGATTCTGCTTCTATCCCAAACGGTTTGGTGCTATCTCCAGACATATGGGAGGTCTTAGGACTGCTCAAGACTGTGTTATTCATTATTATGTCACGAAGAAAGCGGTCAATTATAAACAGCTTCTTGCTCAGCATAAGAAGAAAATGTCCAAAAAGGCCGGCCGTAAGAGCAAAAACGGAAGATCGAGAAACGTCTCTCAGAATCAAACTCCTTTGGTTACTCCAAGTGAAGAAAAGAATGCCATTTTGTCTTTCGACAAGGAAGACGCAGCTGTGATTTTGCCTGAAATTTCGGCCGAAACTCCCGTTGATAATCACAAGAGAAGCACGATAGCCGAAGAAGCCATCAACAATCAGCAAGAGATTGAAGAGGGTCCAGCTAAAAAGAAAACGAAGACCAAAGCAGAGAAGGAAACACCGGTTTCTTTAGTTCAGGTATCGCCTAGTGTCGATAAAGTCGCCGCGAAAGATGAAATTGAAACTTCAAGCTCTGTTACGGAAACTCCTATTCCACAGGCAGAACCAGTTTTGAATGGAGCTGTCATTGCCGATCTGAACGACCCAATTGCGGCCCGAGCCTCTTCTCCATCACAGGATGACTTGAAAGAGCGTCGTCGCACAATTTCAAGCTATTGGAGTATTACAGAAGCAAACTTGTTTCCCGAACTCCTTCAAGAACATGGAACAAAATGGACCACGATTGCTGATAAATTGACCACCAAAACCGCCACAATGGTACGCAATTACTACCAAAGAAATGCGGAGAAGAACGGCTGGAACGATATAGCTAGAGCTGCGGATCTCAGACTTGATGCCAAGTTCGCTGCTGTGTTGAGTACGAAGTTAGAACTGGAAGTTGATAGCAAAGAACCTGTCCTCAAAGCAGTTCCTATTGTTGAAGCAGTACTGGCTACTACGAGCGTCGTACCAGCAGCCCCACAAACTGGTTACGTTCCATATGGCACTTTTCAACACGGAGCAGTTCCAGCTGGAGCTGGCACTCCGAATCCGCCCAGAATGGGCATTAATTCTTTATTAGCAGACTCTCCAGTTTCACAGAAAGTGGTCCAACTCCCAGTGGAAAAAGAAGATACCGGACCTGCCATCCCCCACGCCGCCGCACCACCAAGATCCTCCATCATGAGTCTCTTGAACTCTGACTCCAGTCCTGTCAAGCAGGAGCCTCAGGCCATCGCTATTGCCGCTCCAACTAGACAAAACAAGCTTCACGATATCCTCAACAGCCTGACGGACTCAGCTTCCTCCAACGGTGCCCATGCTGGTGTTTTCGCCAATGGGACCAATGACCCTACGAAATGATGCGGTTTAATTCCTGTATGTATTATATACCTTAATGATCCATCCGAGCCATGCGGCTTGACTATGACGAAATGTAGAAATAGTAAGGAATGAAAACTAAAAAAGTGAAGAAAGAAATTTTAAATGAGGTAAGTGTAATGAGGAAATGTAGAAGGTGAAAGTTTGGAAGAGAATGAGAAAGTTGTGATGAAGGAATCTGGATCTCTCGAGGAGAGAATCTCTAAGGTGAGAATCGCTTATTTCGCATTCGTATATTCCGTACTATTAACCCCAACTAATTTTCATCATAAACTGATCCCCCATAAACAAATTCTCTCCATATAATGGCATCTATTCAAGTAATCCATCTTTCTATCCAGAATCCTCATATTTATCACATAAATTAATTCTCTTATTCCCCACCCCTCAAAAGCTGTTGGCCAACCCGGATCCTTATTCTCACGTGACTTTTTATTCAAATAAATTTTTCACCGAGATTCCTTTTCACCATCATAATGGCTTTGAGGCATACGATCACCAGGGTGGGCTTGAGTCCCTGTAGAGCGTTCTCGAGCTCTGTGGGCGCTCTCCAAGAGCTCCAAAGACCTTCGATTCCTCCATCGTTGAAAGAAAGAATAAAAAACGCCAGAATAGCCATCCCTCGTGATGTGACCTTAGGTGGATTATACAAAGCAGAAACAGACAGATTGAGAGTTGTTCCCAAATTAAAGACCTTTTTCGGCGGAATCCCCGTGCACGAAGAGAACATGAATGAATTAAACGCCATAATAAGAAAATACATCAACTTGCCTACCAGACTTCTCAGTGATGAAGAGCTCAGAGCCACCAAGTTTATCTCCTTCGAAACCTACAAGGAGATGACTCAATCCGGCACCAGAGTCAAGGCGTTACACTTCAAGGAGTTGACTCAGGCTTTGCATAGATTAAGAAGTATCGACCACCAGTTGATGCCAAAGGAAGTGACTGAGATCTTGGAGAAATACAGAAACAATTCCAGTGATTCGCTCACCTTAACACAAAAGATCAAGACTCTCGACGAGTTCGGAAGAGCTTTCGGCAAGGCCAAGAGAAAGGCTTCGCGTGCTGAGGTCCAAGTTGTCAGAGGCCAAGGTGAAATTCTAGTCAATGGCAGACCCGTCATTGATTACTTCCAAAGAGACTCCGACCGTCAAAAGTTGGCCTACCCATTCAAAGTGATCGCTCAAGAAGGTGGCTACAACATTTTCGCTACTGTGAGTGGAGGTGGTGTTTCCGGCCAAGTTGAGGCCGTGATGTACGCCGTTTCCAAGGCTTTGACTGTCTTCAATCCATTGCTTAAGCCTAGATTGAAGAAGGCTGGTTTGATGACCAGTGATGCCAGAGTCGTCGAAAGAAAGAAGCCTGGTAAGGTTAAGGCCAGAAAGTCCCCTACTTGGGTCAAACGTTAGTCCTGTATATATTTAGTCTAAGTATCTAGAATGTCTCAGCGAAGGCTTGAGACAAATGAATATTCTCTTCTGAGAAATTGATAACACCAGTAAGTTCCTTCAAGGAACTCTCTAATGGAAATGGTGTAGATCGCTTTCCATTGCCACTAATTAGATCCTTTCCAATAGAGAACGCTTTAATTTCCTCTAATTGAACTCTTCCAAGTAGTAGAGAACGCTTTCAATCTCACCCTTTTCGTACTTGCCAATCTTACCCTGGAACGAAGCGCCCTTTCCGCCACCTTTCAAATTAGTTATCCTCTTCTTAAGTTCCGCTTGAACTTCCTCTGCTTTTGGTCCGACTACCTTGACCATTCCACCGGTTCCAGAAGGATAATCTCCGTTGAAAAGCACCAAAGTGTGTTTTCCAGTTAAATCCACACCACTATCAGGGGTCCCGTTGATCAATGTAGACAACTCCTTTTGGATCAAGGTAAGAAATTCGGGGCTGTTATCGGTTCTATAAACAAAATCAGTCAATTTTTCAGTATCCTTGAATTTAGCAAACACTTTCGAAGCTTCAATAGCAGCGAGCTCTTTCAACAAGGCCGATTCACGGGACTGGGACTTTCTATAGTTGGCATTCAAGGTCTCCACTTTTTCGGGAACTTCGTCGATTTGACACGAAAGCAGGTTTCCAGAAACATTCTTCAAGATCAGGTTTTGTTGCTTTAAATAACGAGAAACTCTGGAGCCACAAAGGAAGTGTAATCTGGAATGGCCTCCTCTAACATTGGTTTGATGTAAAAGAGTGATAGCCTGCACCTGACTGGTGGAGGACAAATGAGTTCCACAGCATGGATTGGAGTCCAATTCTCCAATTTTCACCACTCTGATGATTCCCTTGGACAAATCATAATCGTCGGGGATATGAGAAGTATCGATTTCGTGGCCGTGGGAGTCTGGAGTCGAAACACTGATAGGAATAGCCTCGAAAATGAGATCATTAACCTTTTCGTTGACCTCATTCACGATCTCGTCGTCTACTTTCTTAGGAAGTTCGATATAATTGACCATATCTCCCATCGACCAACTCAATGTTTCCAAGTTGTAAGTATCGAAAACAGCCGATAAAAGATGCTGGCCTGTGTGCTGTTGCATCAAATCGAGTCTTCTCTTCCAGTCCACCTTCAAGGTGACTTCTGTGCCTGGTGCCACTGGTTTATCAGTGATGTGCAAAGCGGTCAATTTGTCTCTTAAAACAGACTGCACTTCGATAGTTTCATTGCTAGGAAGACTGATGGTACCCTTGTCGGTTGGCTGTCCGCCTCCCTCGGGGAACAAGATGGTATCTTTGAGCTCGACGGCATATTTGACTTGTTGTGGTGTTTCCAGCTTCTTCTTCAGGTTCTTGTTCTGTTTGTCACGGGAGGTAGCTGGCGGCACGTATTCAAAACTGGAAACCACGCTGGTTTGAAAGGTCTTGAGGAAGGAGTTCTTCTGGCAGGCGAGAGCCCCAACAACCGTAGAAGACATTGGAGGAATCAAATAGTTATCAAATCGGGATGGGGAATAGATCGTGATCTTGATTACTATAGTGAAATATTATTGGGTGTGCGAATCCCCACAGTGCGATAAGAGTCATAAAAGATGCAACTTTTTTCAAGAGAAAAAGAAAGTAGCCTCCAGGAATCTTATCTAATGGGAGGTAAAAAACTCATTAATATGGAGATAAATGTAGGAAGAATATCATAAAGAGGATGGTGCGTAATATGGGAGTTTAAAAAACATCAAGAAAGGTTCTTATAGTATTCTAGCACTGGCTGCAAATTAATAAGAGACACTATCAATAGTAAAATAATATCCATACTCTGTCAAGCATTCTACTACTGAATTGCATCCGTGATGCACATGACTGAACTCACTTTCCCACCATTCCATTTTCTTTACTGGCTGAGTAATTCTGCTTACTACTTATACTGTCTGATCTGTTTGCTTAGCAATCTCGTTTTGCAGTCTCGTTAGATTAATCCTATATAGGTTACTTGCGGTAATACAGTTTCTCATGAGAATAATAGTCCTGGTTCTAGGAGCTTTCCACGGAATCAATTGTCGGTCAATAAGCCTGCCCTTGTTTATTTACGGAAGGCAAGTATCATTGCTACCGATATGGCACTGAAGGCCAAAGCACCACTAATAAGCACACTATTTGGAACACCGTCGATTATGTCTCCTCCTCCTTGTCTTCTCTTCTGTTGTTCATTATGAAGCTTGATGCTATCAATAGGTGCATGCTCGTGAGGATTATGAAGGTAAAGATCAGCTTTGTCGTTGTTGAGCTTGCGGTTGATTTTGATACACTCCGCCAAATCATTGTCGGAAGTGATAGACACAATATCGCCTTCATCATCGACATAACTGATAGCATATGATTCTGTGTCCTCTTCATCGCTTGGTGGTTGGACGCGCAAAAGCTTGAAGTCATTAGGATGCAACTTTTCGTCCATCAAAGACCGTAACTTGAGCACACCTTCGCTGGCTCTTAAAGTGATACGATGCACACGTCCTTCGATAGCAAGAGACTTGAATTTGAAGGTATATGGCGCATCATCGTCCCTGGAAGATATTAAGGACGATCTCTGCACGCTTGGAGATTCCACATGTGACACCGAGTCTGATGGCTTGATATCAACATTGAATGAGTGGAACTCTGAAGGCGTCACGTCAGGAGCGCTGCCGGTGACGGAGTCGGAGTGTACCGAATCGGAGTCTTCGTTGTCCAAAGACGTCCAGAATTTGTTCCATGCTGGTCCTTCACCGTCTTGTTCGGTGGGTACCTCGGTTGAGGAGCCTTCATTTTCGGTAGCTTCCAATTGCTTTATCTGGTTCAAAGTAGCATGGGTCAATTTCAACACATCCACAATACCAATGATTTCGCTGTCTTCACCAACAACTGGTAAATTCAAGTAGTGACCCTCGAACATTTGTCTAAGTGCCTGTTGAATGGGCAAGCTGACTTTGGCGACGTCTGGTTGGGAGGTCATAACTCTCACCACGGAACACTTTTTAGGATCCAATCCGGCGGCGATGACTCTCAAAACAACGTCCTTGGAGGTGAAAATACCAGCAACATCGTCGCTGTTATCCTTGACCAACACTGCAGTGGTTCTATTTTCTTTCATTAAAACGGTAGCTTCGAATACTGAGGCTTTGACGTTGGTGTAGACTGGAACGGTGGTGGCATCCAAGACATTGTCCAAAGTTGGACCGTTCATCTTGTTCTTCAAGTTCTCGAAGTACTGGTAGATTTGAAGGGGCTGTTGCATGGCACCCATTTCGGAGTGTACGGAGTCAAGAGCTTCGTATAACTTCTTAGAAGACGCGTGCATACGCTCCAACTTCTCCATCTGTTGGGCGTAACACTTGGTGATATCCAAAACACCCACGATCTGGTTGTTTTCGTCCAACACTGGCAAGTGTCTGAAACCACGCTCCACCATCAATGTCAATGCTTCGGAGGCAGGCGTATTGGCATTGGCACACATTGGGTTGGGGGTCATGATTTGGTCAATGGTGACATTGTTGGCGTTCAAGCCAGACCCCACGATTCTGAAGGCCAAATCCTTGGCGGTAAAGATACCAAGCAATTCACCGCCATCGTTAACCACCAAAATACAGTTTTCACGTTTGGCAGTCATTAATTGAGAGACTTCATACACGGTGGCGGAAGTCTTGCAAATGATCGGATCGGATGGTTTCAAAGAAAGGACAGTGCCTGGAGCGGCCTTCTTGCTTCTGGTGGTACGGGTTCCTCCTCTCTTCTTCTTGCTCAAATCATTTTCGATTCTTCTTCTGATCGCATCGTCCCGCTTTGATTGGCGTCGGCGGGACTCGTTGAGCGAGTCGGACCCCGAAGGGTTCGACAGCGTCTTTCTCGAGTTCTTGAGCGAAGACATGAAGCGCAGCACTTTTTCGTGGAAGGTGCCGGCTTGTGGGTTGGGATTGACCTTGGTAATCTCGAAAGGATTCAACTAAGGAGCTCGGATCGCAAACAGAGCCGATCGGGGAAAATGTAAATACACAAACGGCTGAAAGGGCAAACGGAACGAAACTAGGAGGGCAGTTTGGGAGTAGCGATTGCCGCGGCGGGAGTGTGATAGGTGAGTTTACCGATGTATATACTTGTACAACGATGAAAAGCGGTTGATAATAAGCGATCTAGAATTATTTATTATTGTTGTTAGGTTAATCGGGCTCAGCGGCACCGTTTTGGACTCCATATAATCTCCTGATCTGGCCGATATCGACGACATTAAGCGCGCGAATATCGATCGTCGTAAGGTCAATGCGGCGATAGACCCACGGGACAGCGATGACGTTATTCGAGATAACACCCGAATTGAAGCGGATCATTGAGCAGTCACCACTTGATCACAAGCTTGCATCGGAATTGACCTCTCAACAGTATATATCACATGAGAACTTGACTCGATTTTACCATCTCCACAAACCTACTCCCACGCTATTGGAGCTTGTGAAGACGGCCAAGCTTCGGGTGAAAAGCTATGAAGAACCGAAACGGCCCCAGACGGCCGAGTTCATCAAATCGATGGAAAGGCTCCGGTTGGAGGCCAAAGAGAAGGAATACGAAAGACTCGTGAATCCAGCACCTCAGCATACCACGTTGTACGAAGAGACCAAAGAAGTCTTGTCGCCAGCACAAGCCCACAAGGAGCTCAAAAACCAGATGACTACTATCGTGAACATCCTCATCTCTGTGGTCAGTGTGGCCTATGCTATCTGGTACTGGACCGAGACCTCGTGGAAGCTCAAGGACTCGTACCGGATCTTGCTCTGCTTATTCTTTGCATTATTGGTTTTGGTGGCGGAAGTGGTGGTCTATTTGGGATACTTGAATAAGATAGAGAGTGCCAGGGTGACCGAGCGGAGGAAGAAAGAGGTCAAAAAGGTGGTGAGGACGGTCGATTTAGTGAATTGATAAGCTTACAAGAGTAAGCAGAATCAAATCACATATGTTGAAGGGCACGCTCAATTTCGGTCCACATGTCTTTATGTCAAATCTTCAAACTCAGGCTAAACAGCAGTTATGAAACCTTCTATTTATTCAGCTCATGAAATATGGAACCGCATATATTAGGAAGTCTATTTCATTATACTCTTCTTGCATTTAAATATCAAACTTAATAGGTATATCAACTTTATAATACATTACGATAACGAATTAACTGATTCACTCAATTTATAGATTCCCGAATTATCTAAATCACTCAATTTTCTTGAAACTGACTTGTTCTTTTCTCTTTTATATGTGCACATCTCTCCTTCGTTCAGAATCGTCTCAATTCTGGTTTGGATTGTAAATTTTTCCATGTTTATTAGCGCGGTCGATTTGCAGCCAACTTTCTACTCACAACAATGAACCTTTTCAGCATTCCAAAGCTTCCTTTCAGCTTCATCCTTCAACTTCTTGGAAGGTCGACTCTTGTTGTATATCTAGTCGGCCTCCTCAAAGATGCTTTAATCGCGGTTTTGAAAACTGGACCCGTTCCTAAGCACATAGCGCTTATTATGGACGGCAACAGAAGGTATGCGAAAATGAAGCATCTCCCACTCCAGGAAGGCCATTACGCTGGTGCCGAGTCGTTGGTAGAGGTAAGTCCACTAACTTGCTATATTAACAATTAATTGCTAACATATAGGTTTTGGATGTGTGCTACAAGTTAGGAATCGAGCAAGTGACTATTTATGCCTTTTCCATTGAGAATTTCAATCGCCCCAAAGAGGAGGTGGATCTTCTTTTCGGTCTACTCAGGGATAAGCTCAAGTTTCTTTCGGAAAATGAGGAGTCCTTTGCCAATCAGCAAAAGGTCAAAATTAGAATCTTGGGTAAGAGGCTGTTGATTCCAGCCGATATTATGAGTGATCTCGAAAAAGTGGAAGAAAAGACTAAGAACTATGATGTGAACAGAGTTTTCAATGTTTGCTTTCCATATACATCTCGTGATGATATCACTACTGCAATCAGAAACGTTATTCTGTCAACTCCTACATCCGAAATCAATATTGATACGTTGAATGCAGCAATGTATTTCGGCCCTGATTGCCCGCCTTTAGATATTTTGGTTAGAACTAGTGGGCACCGCAGGCTAAGTGACTTCATGTTATGGCAGTGTAATCACAATTGTACCATTGAATTTACACAAACTCTTTGGCCTGATTTCAAGTTTTTATCTCTCACAAGAATTTTGTTCAAATGGAGTTACTACATGGCACTCCAGCTCGAAGATGATGCTCTAACTGGTTTCAAGCCAAGTCTGGCCAAGCATATTAGTGACATCCTTAAGCTGTTACCCCCACCACCACCGTTTGCATCAGTTAGTAAACGCTGATACTCGCCTTTTGAAAATTTATCGTTAATTGGTTTGCTATATATACAGGAGGTGATTATGATGTACCAATTAAGCAGAGGATTCCCTCGCTTGCTCAACAAGGTCCTTCAACTTTTGCTGTTGTTCTTGCTCACTAAGCTCCTCGTTCAAGTAGATGTTTGGAGCATTGAAATCTTCCTTTCTCAACACGATACCGTTAGGGTTTCTTTCGCTGACCCATCTAGTTTTTATAACTTGTTCCAAAGAAGTATGCAATTGGCTTAATGTATGAGATTTTGAAAGAGTGTAATCACTTAAGTCAAAACCAAGTTTTTTCTGCAAAGCCTTGGCGAACTCAAATCTGAAAGAGAGATCATGCAAATCAATGTTATCATATTGGGAATCGGTTATTTCTTGACTCTTCAACTCGAGGAAAGTTGAGTTAATGTTGTGGACCAACTTCTCAGATGTGTATGTGCTTTCAATATCTTGCTTTGAAACTTTTGTGTCCTTCCATTCGTTGACTTTGAAACCTGGCATATCAACTTCTGCTTCAAATGGCTTGTAGTCAGGGGAGTTTTCTTTGTTCAATATCACGATTTTACTTTCCAAATCAGATTCGAAGTCGTCTTGATTCTTTATTATCTCCTCTCTCTTTTGTAAATCCTTCTTTCCAAAGAGGTCAAGAAATGGTCTGGTTTGAGAGACACCAAATGACCTTATGCTGGAGATGCGCATGGCGGACCTAGAGGCGGCCGATCTTAATGGCACAATCATTGTCGTAGTACTTGTCTATGTCTCAAGCTTGAAATGATGAAAAAATTTACCTCGTAGAAATGTCGTTTAATGTCGCACAAAAATCGAAAATGGTCACGTGATACAATTATATCCCGGTCATATTGCAACCATTATCAGGCCATCAATACTTTACTACCTACAAATACGCTTCTTGTCTAATGCTGAATTTATTCCTGTTCCTAAATATTATTTGAGCCCAATTTTTTCCGCAAAAATGAAAATGTGATAAATGCAATTATGATGTAGAATCCCAAGCCGACGGATTGGTTCTCAATATATGAATCCGTAGTTGCAATTTGCGGTTTATTTGCGACTACCGGATCGAAAGACTCGAATAAATTTTGATGGTATTGTCTTCTTGCTCGTTTGTTATTACCATTTTCGATACTTGGTGGTAAAGTGTTGGTTGCAGCAGCTTGAGGTGTGGTGGTTGGAGTCGTTTGTGCAGTGGCGGTTGCAGCTTTTACAGTTGAAGTGCCAGAATTGTTTGGAGGAGCTGTTGAAGAAGCTCCCGTTGTCAGTACAGTCACCTCCCCTATATCACACCACCCGTGGATTGGAATGCAATTAATGTACTTGCACCATTTGCAATTATTTTCGCTGGGGTTATTGAGTTTGTGGTTAAAGAAATTCTTTGATAACGTGGTGAAATAGACGATGATCAAGGCCAATGCTGCTACTCTTGCAACACACCATGCGTAGACTCTAGCAGGGATTTTATCGTCAAAATGGTGGAATGGATTCCAGTTATTGATAGCTTGTTGCCAGGTGTTGTCGGTCGCATTGTAAGTGATAATACCGTCGATGTATACAAAAAATGGGTCCGGAAGGAGGAGAATGGATGTGAGTATTCCCATGGCAAACCCACCAATATGACTGAAATTGTCTAGCCCAGGAAGTAATCCTAGCACTAGAGAAACGATGATTTCAAGCACCATGATACAGATGAAAAGTGCATAGTGTTTCGTACCGTAGATGTTGCTATTCTTACGACCACAATATGCAAATACCACTAAATTGGTGGCCATGATACCAAAGAGAGCCCCTGAACAACCGGTAGATGCAATACCATCTGGAGAGTAGTTTGCTCCTAAAAGAAATCCACCAATCCCACTTAACATGTAGATGATAAAGTATTTGATATAACCAATATGCCTTTCTATTGTCGACCCCATTGTCACTTGCAAGAGGAGATTGAAGATAATGTGAAGGAATCCAGCGTGAAGGAAAATTGGTACAAAGATACGATACCATTGGTCAGGCACGTATTTATCTTGTATGAGTGGAATACCACTAAGGCCACACAATTCGTTCAAATTACAGACGTTGGTGTCCACGCTGGTGGAATTAGGGCAAGGAAATTGGATTGTGGGGTCATCGGTGATACTCTCTATTTGGTGCATGCAGGGTACATAACGAGCTCCCATATTGATGAGCACGTAAGTGGAGGGCCCCAACATTGGATTAAAGTATGGCTTGGTCTGGAATGCTGAGCCTGTGAGTGTAGACATTTTGACTAGTTCCACTATGAAAATAATCACCTGGATGACACTGAAAAGAATTGTGAGGTAAGGAAGACGAGTATAGTGGAACCGAGGCTTTCGGCGGAGCTGTTTGAGCCTGTTTTTTTCATTTCTTCTTAATCTATCGTAATCGTCATCTATTGGTTCGGGCAACGCTGGTTGCGGTTTATCAGGGTAGTCCAACAAGGGGTACTCATTGAAGCCGGCCTCGTTGTCCGGTCGCGGAGAACCGAAGGGAATGCCTGTTCTCTGTGTCTTTGGGAATCCGTGGTCATTATAAAGAGGATCGTACGAAGAGTCGAAGGTGGATTGGAACGGGTTCATGAGCGGAGTCTCGGCATGGTGTTGGCTGGGCGTATCCAACGCGTGATTAAGTTCTATATTGTCTGGTCTGGCGGGCATTTCCTTGTTGGCGTAGCTGCTCGAAGGAGGGTATGGCAATTGCTTGGAGCTTCCTGGATGTGGCGGCGTGGTTCTGTCGAAATAGAAGCTATCCAGTATACTCTGTGTATCTGCTGGATCGTGCTGTGGGTACTGTTGCTGGGAAGGAGTGTTATATCTGGAATCTCCAAGGTTATTGGTGTTGGACATGAACTGATTTCTCAAGCGGCTAGTGCCTTCATCTTGAGGGTACGGATACATGGCGGAGCGAGGCGGGCGGAGCGAGCGTAGCGAAGAGGCCTGGCTGGTGAAGGAGTGGTCTGGATGGGGATGTTAGGTATTTTTGGCTCGGTGGGCAGTGCTAAGTTGTAAACAGCCAGTCAGGCACCTTTTACGTAACTGGATCTCGGGTGGCTTACTTGCATAAGCTGTCTGCAGGAGTGAGGCACGGTCCCTGATGGAATTAAGTATTGACGTCGATCGGCAGTGCTACTTTTACGGTGGAAAATGGCTGATATCGCGGCAATGCGTTGGGGACAGTGGCTGGTTTTGCCAATCCTTTGCCCATTTCATTTCATAGCGACCAAGCTCGCTTGTATGATCCACGAATAAACTTGGCGCAGTTGCTGCGCACCGGTCATAGCGCGTCGATTAGCGAACTTGGAGTCTGAATGTTAGCTTGACGTTTTACAGTTGACATTTAACGCTCGAGGAATCGATAAAGAGGATACAGATATATAGAATGGACTGGATCATAAGGCTCTGTTTGTCTTCCCTTCGTATAGTTACTTGTGGGCCCAGATGATTCGTTTCCGAGTAAATTGCGCACCAGGGGCTAATTTGGAAGTAGGGGGGATCTGACCGCTAAACAGCTGACGGCGCACCGCGCTGCCCATCGCTTACTGGCCATTGAATTATACGCGCTGCCTATTCAATTCTCCATAGTGCAATACTTAGAGAAACCATCGCATAGTAAATTTATTTGATGAGCTTAACTAATGAACTTATTTGAGTGACTTATTTGATGAACTTATTTGAGTAACATATTTGATTAAATAATTTGAGTGACATATTTGATTAAATAATTTGAGTAACTTATTTGAGTAACTGATAAACTTATTCAATAAATTTATTTGTTTCACTTCTTTGGTTTTTAATTCGCTTCGCTCATTGATCACTACGCTCGCTGATATTAATGCTATATTTCTCTATTATACACAAGCAATTATCGCCAAAGAGCCCAAATCGCTAATCCAAAGGACGTTCTCCTTTAGCAAGTCATAGATACCCGTCGAAGAATGAAACCATTGCCTAATCCTTGAACAAAGCATCGTTAGACAAAGGATCCTTGGTCAAGATTTGGTTTCTCTTCTTAAGCTTTCTCTCGTTGGCAGCATCGGCTCTGGCTCTGGCTTGTTCGGCAGCTTGTTGCTTGACTTGAGCTCTGGCGAAGTTAGGCGACACGTATTCCTTGTTTTCGTAGATCTTAGGTCCTCCGAAAGAACCTTCCAAGATGGTGATCAATGTCAAGACGAATCTTGGACCGATTTCAACCAAGTTCAATTCTTCTGGGTTGATTTCGCCGGACTCGGTGTCCTTGACGTCCATGGTCTCGTTGATTTGGTAGTTTCTAATCCATATCTTGTTGTCGACAATGGAGAAAGTCATCACATGGTCCACAAATGGCTTGGACTTTCTAGCGTTTGGAGGAACTCCAAAAGTGTGGGTGAAGAGCTCCTTCATCAACTTGTAGTGGTCGTTTTCCAAGAAAGCCTTGTCGAAACTCAAGATTGGTCTGGATCCCTTGAGACAGTTACCAGTGAAGTTGAGCTCGTCTAAAGTATGCAAGTTTTGGATGTGGAATTTCAAGGTTGGTCCATTAGGTGGTTTGGTGAGCCATAAGTACAAATCTTGGTGCTTTCTGCATTCGAAGAAAAATATGTTGTTACAGTTGTACAATTCAGCAACCTCGTTCAACTGGTATAAGTTCTTTTTGGAGTCAAATTTAGGTTCCTTTCTGGCATGGGGCAAAAGGGCCAACAAGTCAGAGATCATATGACGATGTCTGTAGGTGACACCTCTGGAGGATATCACCAACAAACGTTGTCTATTTATGTGCTTGGCCTTTTCGGATGTGTCCTTGCTGCTCTTGGACTGTAATGCTTTGTAGATGGCCGACATGATGGGGTAGTCAAATTCGATTTGTCTGCTAGGTAATTTTTCACTTGAAGCTCATCTTAGATTTTTAGCGCATCCCATCCGCGATAAGGGGTTACCCGGAAAACTCCAATTGTAGTACTATGATAAGTAAGTGTCGAAATTGCCAGAGTTATTACTGAGAGAAGCAAGTTAGTGCAGAGGATCTCCTCGGTTTTAATTGAATGCTCTTCGCCTTTAAGACTTCAAACATTTAAAATTGGCAATTTTTTGTTGACTCACAGAATATTGTAGAAGGACCATTTACTCTGTTTGGCCGCGAATAATCACCGGATCGGTATATGTACTTCAGGTCCAAGATTAGATAGATACCTTGTAGAAAGAGCAAATTCCTTTTCAAATCTCAGTAATTTGTTGACTAATGCAACAATGGAAGAGTTCTTTCCACTTGGCTCAATACCAAGACTGAGCATCTACGAGACCGAGCATGTAGTATCATAGGAGAGCGACCCGGTACAAATCCGATGTATCTCATTTACATATATTTCCATGACTAGAGATCGGAAAATATGCCTAATATACTTACGTTCACTCTATCTGACGATGACTCGAGTTTTCTCTCAATACAGTTATTTTCAAGATTCTTGATGTATAAATATAAGCTATAAAGTACAGATCGTGTCTCCAAACGGAAACGCCGATGCTTTCTACCTCTAATAATGACTAAACCAGGTGGTGCTTTTGAATAGTTGTATATGGGCAAGTGTAGGCCGCATCCCGATCAGGAAGAAGGAAATGGTGTATATGTGCAAGCATGCTTTTTGATCAATTTTCCACTAGTTTTATCCTTGAGCTTGAATGATGGGACCAAATCAATGAGAATACAGATCAAGTTCGCCAAAATGACATTTAGTGCTTTTCAGCAGCTGGAGCATTCTTGGCCAACCATTCCTTGACGAACTTTTCTTCTTCGGCGGAGCTAGCGTTGATAGCTGGGTGCTTTGGAGCAGCAGGACCCCAAGGCTTTGGAATGGCAACAAAGGTGACAAGACCTAAGGTGGCGAGGGCCAATTGGTGAGATGGCACGGATCTACCGAGGATGGTGTAAGCGGAACCCATTGTATGTATTGAATAATGTGTTAGAGGACTACTTTTCAATTCTCAATTTCGTTCCGGATACAGGTGGAATCGCAAGGAAGATTTTTCATTGGTCGCGGGTCACGTGATTTTACAGCACTATAGCTCTTTTGTGCTTAGCGTTGCAAATATTGCAACCATTCAAGATGAATACGCTTGGTCTTATTGAGCCGACTACTTTACGCACAATTGGCCAAGAGAGACTTGTGGATAAGGATTTTGACAAGAAGTACCCCGAAGCTATAATTTTAAACGTAAATTCCGGAAAATCTGCAGAAATCAATAATTATGATCAAAATTCTCTCTTGGTAACAGAAGATCAGGAAAGTAATAAGTCTGCTCAGATTGATAGCCATGGGCTGAAAAAACGGGACAGATTCAAAATCTTTATGAAAAGGTTTGATCCTCATGAGCTCATCAATTTTCTTGATATCTCAACAAAGTGGAAACAGAAGAAAAGTGCCATGGCTGCAACACCTCGAAGTCTCTTCGAAAGACTATACACTCAAAATGCCAGCTTCGTCCAAATCAAAGAAGAAACCATGGAGCAGATACGACAAACCAGAACAGACTCTCAGAGACATAGCATACCGTCCAGGTCTACAAGGTCAGTTAGTCTCGCAGATGAAATATCGGTAGGCAATATGGGTTTTAGTGATGTTCTGCCAGAACCGTTAATTCCAGCCAGCTCGGCGGGTACTGGAGGTTTCAGCCCTTTTCTCAGCGATGTTGACTACTCTGAAATAATAGCTATTCCAACATCAGCAGGCAATGCCAGTTTACCCGGATGTTTGCCTTCTCCCCAGACAGCTGATTATGCGGTTCCTTGGAATGAGGCTATTCAGTTTCCAAAACTTCTTTTGAGCGAAAGAGATGATCGACTGAGTATTCATTCGCCCAGGACTATTTACAAGCCTGAAATAACCCCAGTTTTTGCCAGAAGCAGCCCTGTATCCAGTTCTGGGTTCGCAATCAAGTCTTCTCCAGTGAATAGCGTATTGCATGAGTTTGCCAGTCAAATTCAAGAAAATTAAAGCTAACTTAGAAACATCTTAAATCTTTCTCTTATTTCAGAACAGCTAGGTAGTGTAATACATGCACAATTATGGTGTTCAATAAATTGTAGCATTGGTAAAATTAGAATTTAAAAATTCTGAAGTGAGTTCAATTAAATTGAAAAATGATAAGACTCAAGGATCATATGGTTCTCTAGAGAGTCTGATACCTCGAGCTATAGTCTACAACTACTCTGAAAGTTTGAGTTTCACTCTATCATTTTGCTATCTCCGAATTTGCACCCAGGGCGTGTCTGGGGAGAAAAATTAGATGCGATGATTTATCACTCAGCGCTTCATCGTACACTGAATCATCAATGATAGGCCAAAGAAAGAGACTCTCTAGTGGACTCACTGTCACTTCCAAGGTGTTCGTACGTTCCAGGAACGGAGGAGCATTGAAGGTTGTGAGAGAGCACTACTTAAGAAACGATATTCCTTGTTATTCTAAGGCATGTACCAAATGTCAGCACATCATCAAGGCCGATGCCCAAGGCAATTTGCCCAAATTTATATTAAGTGACTCTCCAGCAAAGACCAAGTCCGGAAAAAGACATTACCTTGTGCTCGACACCAATATCATCTTGCATGCTATCGATTTGTTGGAAAATAATGAGTGTTTCTTTGATGTTATTGTTCCTCAAACCGTGTTGGAAGAGGTGAAGAACAGATCCTTCCCCATTTATCAAAGACTCAGAAACCTCGTCAAGTCGGAGGACAAGAGGTTTGTCGTGTTCCACAATGAGTACAACGAGGACAGTTATGTTAATCGTGAAAAGAACGAGTCAATCAATGACCGTAACGATCGTGCTATCAGAAAAGTCGCCACTTGGTACGACAACCATTTGAACAAGGAGAATTCCAAACAAAAAATCAACATTGTGTTCATCTGTAATGATGCTGATAACCGTCAAAAGGCCATCAAGGAGGGCATTGACGCAAGATCTCTTATTGAGTATATCGATGACTTGAAGAATGCCGATGACTTGAGAGATTTAATCCCTAACGAAAGCACAAACTTTGCATCCGGTGAGAACGAAACCAACTTTCCTGAATACTATAACGACTCTAGAATCATGGCCGGTACCAAAAATGGTACTTTGTATCAAGGTATCTTGAACATTTCACCTTACAATTTCTTGCAAGGAACGGTCCAGACCCCAGCATTCAAAAAACCATTATTAATCATAGGTACAAAGCACTTAAACCGTGCGTTCAGCAGTGACTCGGTTATCGTTGAATTGTTACCCAAGGATAAATGGAAGGAGCCATCAAGCACAATTGTGGAGGAAAACACCATTGGTGCTAATGACAATGCAGGTGAAGACGATGAGGAAGATCCTTCTACGGGATCTTCAGGTATTATTTCCGATAAGGAGAGAGTTTTGCTTGCACAAGAAGCTGTCAAGGCCACTTCCAGCGCTCAGGACGACCTGTCCAGATTACAGCCTACAGCCAAGGTCGTTGGTATCAGCAGAAGATCATGGAGATATTACGTTGGACAAATTGCTCCAACCTCAGTATCAGCAGAGGATACCGGAAATGCATCCAAGAGTTGTTTCGTCATCTTGATGGATAAAGTCTTACCAAAAATCAGAATCAGAACCAGAAAAGCCAAAGAACTTTTGGGTCAACGTATAGTGGTTGTTGTGGATTCTTGGCCCTCGAATTCCCGTTACCCTAACGGTCATTTCGTGAGAGCATTAGGTGAGATTGAAAGTGCTGAAGCCGAAACCGAAGCTCTTCTTTTGGAACACGATGTTGAATACAGACCATTCTCCAAGAATGTGCTTGACTGTTTGCCAGAAGAAGGTGCCAACTGGACAGTTCCAGATCTTGAAGGCACTACTGATCCACAATTGGCGAAGAGAAAAGATTTACGTGATAAACTCGTCTGTTCGATCGATCCTCCAAACTGTGTGGATATCGACGATGCCTTACATGCCAAGCAATTACCTAACGGTAACTATGAGGTTGGTGTTCATATTGCCGATGTTACTCATTTCGTGAAAGCAGGAACTGCATTGGACCAAGAAGGTGCTTCGAGAGGTACTTCTGTCTATTTGGTCGATAAGAGAATTGATATGTTACCAATGTTATTGGGTACTAATTTGTGTTCTCTTAAACCATACGTCGATAGATTTGCCTTTTCGGTTATTTGGGAGTTGGATGAAAACGCCAATATTGTCAAGGTTGATTACATGAAATCTGTTATTAAGTCAAGAGAAGCGTTCTCTTATGAAAACGCTCAAAAGAGAATCGATGACCCTTCGCAACAAGACGATTTAACCAAGTCAATGAGAATCTTATTAAAGCTTTCCAAGCAATTAAAACAAAAGAGAATCGATGCTGGTGCATTGAATTTGGCTTCTCCTGAAGTGAAGGTTTACATGGATAGTGAAACATCCGATCCTAACGAGGTTGAAATCAAGAAGTTGTTGGATACCAACTCGTTGGTCGAAGAATTCATGTTGTTTGCCAATATTTCTGTCGCCAGAAAGATTTATGATTCCTACCCTCAAACTGCGATGTTGAGAAGACACGCAGCTCCACCATCTACCAATTTCGAGAAACTCAACCAAATGTTGAGTGCTAGAAAGCCAGGCATGTCTGTCTCTTTGGAGTCTTCCAAGGCTTTGGCAGACTCTTTGGACAGATGCATTGATGCTAAGGATCCATACTTCAACACCTTGTTGCGTATCATGTCTACAAGATGTATGATGGCCGCCGAATACTTCCCTTCGGGATCTTACGGATACCCTGAGTTCAGACATTATGGTTTAGCCGTTGATATCTATACCCATTTCACCTCCCCAATTAGAAGATACTGTGATGTCGTGGCTCACAGACAATTGGCCGGTGCCATTGGATATGAAAACTTGGACTTAAGCCATAGAGACAAGAACAAAATGGACATTATCGTCAGAAACATCAATAGGCGTCACAGAAATGCCCAATTTGCTGGTAGAGCCAGTATTGAATACTATGTGGGACAAGTGATGAGAAATAACGAGGCTGAACACGAAGGGTATGTCATTCAATGCTTCAACAACGGTATCGTTGTACTCGTGCCTAAGTTCGGTGTTGAAGGTTTGATCAAGCTCGAAATGTTGGGAGACGTCAATTCTGCCGAATTCAACGAAGATACTTTTGAGCTCCAGTTTGAAGACTTCAACAAGAAAAAGAGAACCGTGGCAGTCTTTGATAAAGTCAAGGTTGACGTGAAGTCGGTTAAGGATGAGGTAAGTGGTAAGAGAAGGGCTCAACTTATCTTGAAATAAATAGAATAGCTACGTACTAGAAATTTTACAAAATTATGATGAAATTATAACTCTCTTGGTAGTTTAAAACTCGGACAATCAGGATTAAATCTAGGCAATCGTGGACTTTATGGCAACTTCTTCTTATTACCTTAGTAAATTTATTGCTTGCTATAATTTGCCATCACAATCTAAGTTCCCCAATTACTATAGGTTTCGAGAATTTGCCATCGTGAACTATTCCCAAATAGTCCAGTAATTCAATCGGTTTCAACTTACAAAAGTTCTTGTTAATAATGTATATTGGACGTAACACATAAATGAACATAAATGATATATACACATTAGACCTGCCAACATCTCCAAACAGGTATTCCCCATTTTTTCTCTATAAATAGTCTGAAATTGTTTCTGGATTCAATCGATGTTTCAAGATTCCGGGCTCTGCATCTAATCGAGATGGTTCACGATCTGGTCGATGGTCACAATCTTGATGTTGTGCTCTTTGGAAAACTTGATACAGTCCGGCAATCTCTGCATCAAACCATCTTCATCTCTGACCAATTCACAGATCACTGCGGCAGGTTGCAAACCGGCCAATTCACACAATTGCACACTGGCCTCGGTGTGGCCTCTTCTTTGTCTCAATAATCCAGGAACGGCTCTGAGAGGCACAACATGGCCCGGTTTTATGAAATCAAGTGGCTTGGAAGAGGGGTTGGCCAAAGCGTTGGCAGTAAGGGCTCTATCGTGGGCAGAGATCCCGGTTGTGGTGCCTTCCTTGACATCGCAAGTGACGGTGTATGCAGTGCCGTGTCTGTCGGTTCTGTCCTTGAGCATAGGTTGCAAGTCGAGCTGGTCCGCTCTTTCGGTGGACAAAGGTGCACAGACATATCCCGAGGAGTAACGGACCAAGAAGGCCATTTTCTCCTGGGTGATTTTCTCGGCGGCTATGATCAAGTCTCCTTCGTTCTCACGGGACTCGTCGTCCATCACGATCAAGAACTCACCGTTCTTGAACGCTTCTATGGCCTCGGCGGTATCATGAAAAACGGACATTTTTTCAATATTTGATGAAGATTTCTATAAGTATGTGTCGGGTTATGGTGCTCCTAACAATCGGTACTGGTAAGGAATGGTAGGCGGAAGATTATCGCTGAGTAGGAATAATTTGGATGTCTGACTCAAATGCGCTGATATTTTAGTGTCACTATATATGATTTTTTTCAGGTATGATCAGGCCGAACGCAGGCATGATGTCACGGCGTGCGCCGTTAGTAAAAAAAGGGTAATGGTTACAAATTGCGGGATTCGAATTGGGCGTACTTGCTGGAAAGCCGTCAGCCGAAAGTGCTTCTATATTTACACCTGTGAAATATGACTTAAGAGCGTGCATCATTGTATTTCTCCATCCTAACGCTTGTTAGAAGCAGGGTGGTCTCATCGGGCCGAGGGTCTGGCACATGATCCTCCGGCTGCGAGAGTGGGGCATGTGCCGTCGGAGGCTGCAATGTGTAGTCAATGCAAGAGGGATAAAGCTGCAGCCTCTGAAGCATTCGAAGCTGAAATTGAGAGCCAGAACATATAACCTCCATGAAAGCTTTATAATGACAATGTGGTGTAGTTTCCGATAAGAACCGGCTGTAGTGTATGTCACGTGATATTTGCATGACATTGCAAACGTGACAGAGTATGGACTTCACCAGTACCCACCATCTCCAGCATGTCTGAAATAACAAAGGATCCCTCAGGATTCTCGACGGCACTCACAGACTTCTACAAGGATGATAAAGAAACCGAGTTTTTCTTCCACAAAATCGAATTGGCGGATAAGATGATTATCAACGTCCAGATCAACGGTGTCATGGACACCACCTTTGAATTGCCCATTTCTTCCAGAACCTTCATCAATCACGACGCCATGATATCGCCCGAGCTCGGAGATGCTGGAATAGAGCCAAGACTCATTGTCGGAAACCATACAAACATGAAGATTCAGATTGTTGCAACACAAATAGGAAAGGTGATATCGACCTCAAGAAACCCCAAAGATACGATTTTGTCAATTGGCTCACGCTGGTTTGGCAAGGGAGACGAAACAAGCTCTGATGATTTCGAAAAGTTGATGTTCATTTTGGAAAATGTAAGGAAGTTGACCAGCTCGTAATTGAGAAGTAATTATAGAGAAATTGACAAAACCACAGGGACGTTGATAAGTAATCATAGAGAAGTGGATATATAGTCAACTTAAAAAATAGAGGAACTAGGTAATTAGGCTTCTCAATGGTGTATTGTTCTTGTCAATTTATTTTCTTGGTTGAGAATCATAACTACTTTCCATAACAATTACGCGGTTTATTAATGACTATCTTATATTCACTTCTAGGATTTCTTCTAGTTTTTCTTGGTTTCCTTTGGTGGAGCTTCTTTGACAGGAACCAATCTTTCCTTCTTACCGTACACAAGCTTGTGAGGCTTCATGAAGCTATCAACAGTGGCTTGGTCGACCTTGGATCTCTTTTCTTGGTAGTCCTTGACGTATTTCTGCACAACATCAATACATTCCTTCTTCATCTCACCAGACAAAATATCACCCTTCTTGTAACCATCGTATAAGCTCTTCAACTTTTCATCGTCATCAACGAAGAAAGACATGTATTGATAAGCCACATCAACATCAGGGTCACCTCCCAACTTTCTGTGCTCCTCGACAGAGGCCTTACCACCGGAGAAAGCGTATTTGTTGATCTTGGTCTTGATTTCCTTTTGGGTATCACTCATGAAAATAGAAGATGTGGTATTGGAAGCGGACATCTTGGTAGTGGCACCTTGCAAGGCAGGGAAGAACTTAGCATGGATCAAAGCTGGCTTGGCGAACTTCAACTTCTCGGCAACATCTCTACACACTCTGAAGTATGGATCTTGGTCAATGGCACAAGGAATCAAGCATGGAGTCTTGTCAGGCAAGCCCAACACATCAGGGAACGAAGATGGGAATGCAGTTGCAATTTGCACACTGGCAAAGTGCACTTTACCAATACAGTCCGAGTCCTTGAAGCCAAAAACAGCCTTGGCGGTAGAGGTGGTGATCTGTCTGGAAGTTCTCACCACATTTTCGTAGAAAGCACCACTCATGTATTGCAAGTCACTGAAAATGAAGGTGTTTTCTGGCTTGAAACCCACGGCAATGATATCCTTGGCGTTATCGACAGCGAAACCCTTAACATCGTCGATGGTCAATTTTGGCTTGAAGAGGAACTTTTCGTCGTCAGTCAATTCAATGACCAATGGCACGTCAAAAACGTCTTGCAACCATTTGGTGAAGATAAATGGGATCATGTGACCCAAGTGCATAGAATTGGACGATGGCCCTCTTCCTGTGTACAAGAAGAAAGGCTTGCCTTGTTCGTATAAGGTCAAGATTCTACCCAAGTCTCTCTCGGAGAAGAAGACACCACGTCTCAAGAATGGGTGTGGTTCGTGGCCGGTCACCTCTTTGAATCTGGTCAAGGTTTCTGGAGAAATGGCTCTGGTACCAAATTGTTGGATTAATTTATCGTAGTCGATTCCTTGAGCTTCTCCGTCAACAACGGCACCTTCAACATCCCATGGAGTGACGACTTGTTCAACTTCTGTAGGAGCAGCAGCTGGTGTGTTTTCGCTCACTTTGAGCTCATTAATACCTTGTTCGATTGACATTGTAGGGTTGGTCCGCAGATATGGACCGCTCAGATCTTTAAAACATTTGAGTCTGGTCACGTGTCGTCTTCGAGATAGCTGAGTCAGAGTGCCAGCTGAAAAATTACCTACAATAAGGTTTTAAGGCTCTCGGCCGTTTACAAGTGAAAAATTCAGCCGTTCCTGCCCTACGCTTCGTACCATTACTAGCCAGACGCTGGCCGATGTTTATTACATAGAGTATACAAGGTGTGAACCTCCACGGTTCCAAATTATCGTAAATTGTTTATTACCCATGCAGAAAAGATTAAACAACGCTTAGAAGTGGAGTTTTTGGAAGAACCACTTGTTCTTACCAGCTTGGTGCTTTTCTTCCAAAGCCTTCTTAACGACCTTCTTGGCTTCTTCTCTTTGGGATGGTTCTTCCAAGGCTTCGGTGGTGACAGCGGACTTGAAAGATTCGACGTCCAAGGAGTATCTAGTTGGCATCAAGTGGTTGTAGTTGACTAATTTAACGAAAGGCTTGACCTTGGTTCTCTTGGCGACCTTCTTGGCGCTGTGGTTCTTGGTAACCTTCAATGGGTTTCTTTCGACACCAACAACGATGGCATGTGGGAATGGGTGAGACTTGGTACCTTCGTCATGAGGCTTGACGATGACAACCTTCTTACCGGCGAAACGGCCACGGACGACAATAGCTATAATTGTTAGTATGATGCTGATAAATTTGAGCACTACTGAAGAAGTTGGTCATCTCGGATAACATGCTAAAATCTTCTGATTCGATGACTTTGAGACGATGATTGGTAGGACAGGCGGTTGCATATGAGTAGTGATGCCCATGGATTTTGAATGCTTCCTATAGATTCTGATGATGCTACTCAAACATTTCACTTTTGATGGATTTTGCTTCGACATGATTTCGTTTTCATTTCTTGGTTTGACAGACTGATATCAACAACCTCTTCGGTATGCTTAGCTTTGGTTTGGACGATTATACATACCAACTTTTCCTGATTTAATGAACTTAGCCATTTTGATGTGTGTACTAGTAGAGAAACCTCTTTTGAAAATTTTTATAAACTATTTCGATCAGAGTAGCGCTCTCGTTACCCTGCCATCTCCCGCACACTAGGTGAAAATTTTAGTGGCACAAAAGGGTGTGATATCCGGGTAATCTTGTCCAAGTGGGGAAAGTGCGGCTTGGTGGGGAGTGCTGGGCCACAGACCAACACTTGCGACCCTGCACGTGCGAGCGTGACTGCTTTCTGTTGCTCAAATGAGGACAACACTCACGTGAGTGAATTTATTAATGCCAACCTCCAGGGCCCACCACCGCTTCGGTAAATAGTCTTAGAGATCGCTAGGAAGAGTTTACGTGTTCGTCACGTGCAGCTATCACCTTCAAGTTGTTCTATGGCTACTTCGTTTGAATTCGTGCTAATAGTATTTCTATTTAGTTCTTTGACTACGGGCTAGAAATTTAGAGTTTTTGGAGGTGACCCCACCGGAAGGGGTGCTGGATGTACGCACAGTGGGCGTATTTTTGTACTTCGATCTGTCTTCCTTAGTGAAACTGGACCGTCTGTAAGTGGGGCTGGGTGCGTTATGAGAGTTATTTGAAACTGCCAAAACGGCTGCCTGCAAGCCATTGTCACCACCAATATCAGAAGCGAGCCCGGTGGACATATTTATACCGTTTGGCGAACTAAGCGGAGGAGGTGGCTTTCTTTTAATACTGCTGGCTTTACTCTTGATTTTAGCAGCCAAAAGATGCAGCGGTTTACCTTCTGAGGATGATCGACTTTTGGGTGTGTTGGCTGGGCTCTGGATAGCATCAGCACTTCCTTCGCGTCTTTCCTTGTCCTCTGTAGCTAAGATTTTTCTATTTGAGTTGAAATTGAAAGAAGGCGAGTCTTGAAGACGAGGCGATGACAGCACCCTTGGACTAGTTTCCGGAAGGCGTGGCGACGACAGCACCCTTGGACTAGTCTCTTGGAAACGAGATGAGGGCAAAACCTTAGGGCTCGTTTCAGGTCTAGTGTTGGAGCTTGAAGAAGCTTTTGACCTTTCATACTGGTTTATTTTAGATTTGGCTAAGGCATCGGTCCACTGGTTAACCTCTATTTTGTTGACTTCAAACACAAAAGTAGTTTCTGTAGACTCAATGGCGAAAACACCTGTGGTTGGCATTATTTTCTGGAACTTTCCTCCCGATGATATCAACTCTTTGAATTGGATAAACGAATAGCCAAGCTTAATCTCACTAATCAATCTAGCGTTGCTTTCTTTCTCCGTTCTCAAGAATATCAAAGCTCTTCCGTGAGTTGTCAACACCAAGGTACAAGTTCTCACCTTGTCCAATGGATGCTGTCTGACAGTGCTGTGAGAAGAAGTGTCGTCGGCTGGAGACAGGCTTTCTTTGGACTTATCTCCGTGACCAATACGAAGTTTCTTGAAAAGAGCAGTAGTGCTGTGTTTGATCACTCCTTCGAAATTCTCTGTTTCTGCTTCTTGAACTTCCTCAATTTCGAAATAATTTATGACTGCTTCGGATTCGTCGTCAGGCTTTCCGGTCGCAGAAGAAATCGATCCTCTCAATCCCGCCGAAGAGCCATTGACGACCTGTGATAACAAGCTAGTCGAACTTCTTGCACCTTGCATTTTATTCGACATTCCCAAAGGAGCATTGTGAAGAAGCCCTTTGTGACGGCGCTCAAATAACTCAGTTGATTCTCGACTAGCTTGAACAGGACCAATTTTCAAAATTCTTTCGTCACTGTGCTTCAAGTATGATCCCCAAGCTACTTCTAAAGTCGACATAGGAGTGACATCCAAAACCTTAGGTTTGGGCTTTGGCTTTGTGCTTTTCTTCAGAGTTGATGATCTAAAAGAAGATCTCGTATTGATGGTAGGTCTGAGGATGTTCGTTCCCGGGATGTAGTCCGGAAGAGATGGATTCCTACTCGAAGTTGCAGTTGCACTAGCACTAGGTGTGACTGCTGTGCTTTCAACCTCTGGTGAATCACTATCATCTAAGCTGGATTCTGAGAGATTCGTCTTGTTCAACACAAAAGCAGCTGCACTGGCTGGATTGACAAGCTTGCCGTTACCTTCACTAACTGCTCTTTGCTCTGATGTGGCTGACTTCCTCTTGGGTTTCTTGACAATAAGCTGCTGCTGGGAATATGACTTCGTAAGCTCAGGGACTTTAGACATTGACTTGGCTGTCATCTTATAAGGACCAATTTCCGGTGGTTCCTTACCCCAAACCAGATCATAATCATCAAAATTCACTGAACTGAAGAAGTAATGCTTTTGAATCATTGGAATGGTGGCTCTTCTGGACGGCTGTAACACCAAAATTTGTTTGATCAAGTCTCTGATCACTGTAGGAAATCCAGCACTGAATGCATACTGAAGTTTAGTGATCTTTTGGAATGTTAAATATTCATTTGTAGCCTTGAAAGGAGGTTTTCCTGCAATCATTTGATAAATGATGCATCCAAAAGCCCAAACATCACCAGGCTTACCACAGTACTTGCTTTCTAATAATTCTGGTGATACGTACTCAGCAGTACCAACAAAAGACTTCGCTTTCACATCGACAGGATACTCTTCGCTTTCATCATTCTTCTTTTCCAATAATCTCGCTGTTCCAAAATCGGTAATTTGAATTCTCATTTTGTCATCAAGTAAGATATTTTCCGGTTTGATATCTCTGTGAATAACACCATTGTCGTGCATATATTTGATTGCATCTAGAATTTGAGCACCAAAATGCCTGACACATTCTTCATTGAGGGTGTTGTGCTGTTTGATCAAAGACAAAAGCTCTCCATTAGACGCGTAGTCCAAGACAAAATATAATGATGCCTTGTCTTGAAACGTGAAATATAAGGAAATAATACCCATTCTATTACTCAATCTGTTCAACGCATGTTTCTCTATATTGACATACTTTACCTTTTTCTCCTTTATGATGTGAATTTTGTCAAGAATTTTGCAAGCATAGTTCTTGTGAGTGTGCTTGTCAGTGGCGAGGACAACGGTGGAATAGGAACCTTCTCCGAGGTTTTTGCCGAATTTGAAATCCAGGACCGTTCTCCTGATAATTCTATAATCATTCCCATCTGATACCTTTCTGACTGCAGCACCTTTTTCGTTCCAATCTTTATCATCAGCTTGTGCTGGTGTCAACAGGACATGCTTGCTGTCATTGTTTGATTGTTCGTGTGAAATGATCTCCTTGAGCTCTGAATCCACGCTATCCGCTCCAACCAAAACGTTCAATGAGGAGTTGGTCATGGCCGGATGTCTTCTTTGAGCCATATTGAAATCAAATGACGATGAAGATGTAGGGCTTAAGGGTGCACTTTTGACACCATTTTCATCTGCCTGCATTGATGACAATCTGGAGGAAATGTGCACCGGAAGGAGCTGGCTGTTTTTGTACCTGTCTGCATTGATTCCAGGAGCTCTGTCGCTTTCAGAGTCCAATGTCTCCGCGCTGTTGTTGCTTGCAGGATTGACATATGTGTTGTATATGCTATCTAATTCATTCTCCAAATCGTTCAAATGGCTTTGGCCATTACTCTCCGTCATTTCTAATCGTTTTTTATGATTGCTTTCCAGACGACTTATAAAGGGGAGTATGAAGGTACAAGTGGTAATATGAACTTATGGGTGAATATCAGTACTGACTGGGAACTTTCGCTTTCAATCAATGACTTTGTAATCAATTCTGTTGGAGACAATTGAGATCGCTTACTTGTACATAGTATTAATGCAAGCGAAGGAAGCGGTTCGGATAATTGTGGATGAATGTGAGGTTGAGCGGCTTGAGTTGTGGGTTTGATCTTGCTATACTCCTCCGGCTTTGGGCGCTCACGTGATCGCATGAAACTGGAATTTGGTATTGAAATTGTAATAACAATTGATTTCAGCTAATGTTGTTTGACTTTCGCATTCAATTCGTAAGTGGGTCAAATATATCAATACCATACAAGCAGACCTCGATTATATTGTCGCCTAGCTACGGGGCTGCTTTCAAGTATAGGGTCCGGTTTGCCCGTAAGTCACGTGCCGTGCGTGGTCATTGGGCTAAAGATAGAGCTGGAAACTTCGATGTTTTGATAAAGGATATGTACGATTACATAAGGTCCCCTTTAATGCTAAATGTGAAATTTCATCCAGAGCAGCAACGAAGACTAATTATTACTGAATTAGTCGATATAATATGCCTTCATGCAGTACAACATTCCAGTTGCTTATTCACTTCATTTTAAGCTTGATTAATATTGCAAAAGTCAAAAGTCACGTGCTCTGTCAGGTGACCTTACACGTAAATTATCCTGGCTCGAAGTAATCAGCTTAAGCAGACCAATAAAGCCTTCATGGGTTTGAATTGAAGATGGCGTTTCCATTTGACTCAACTCACTTGTTAGCACATCTACGAGCATCATATCTCGTTCTAGAAAGCTCGGAAAGTCTGTCTTCTGGCGTCATAAAAGCAATTGATATCCATAATGATCTGATCCTGGGTTCCAAAGTCCCTAATATAAGTGCTGAAGATTCCCCTCCCATATCTTTTCAAATTGCAAGACACGTACAGAAGTCACTCCAAAACCATACTCAAAACAATAATGTCAATCGGAAAAGTAAAATAGGAAATCGAAGCAAACGGCCCGATAAAAGGAGAAAGAATTCGGTTACGGAAACAAAGCATCAACGAACAATCAGTATCGACAGTCAAGAAGACTTCAAGGATGCTGAAGACCAAGATCCTTCATCAGTTACTTACGATTTTGATGATTCTCGAGGTGATAGTTTAGACTATGGGGATGCAGTGGATCCAAACGCATACATGGAGGAAGAAGATATGTCAGGTCAAAATGAACTCGCCTACAGCACCACGATACGCGGGAAGTCTAGGCACAAATACAAGCCGATTTCCAGGCTTTTCCACTCTAAATCTAAGGACCTGGCAGATATATCCGATAAGGAGAGTGATAGTGACGGTTCAATCAAAACTCTGATTCTCAAGCCAGGGATCGAGCAAAGTCTAGACTTGATCGAGGAGGAAATTAACAACGAGGACACTGAAGATGGTGATATCACCGAAACCGAGAGTAAGAGGCGTTCAAAAAGAGCATCAAATCCGGTAGTCGACAACACTGATCTAGTAACGATTGATAGTGATTTCGGAGTTCCCGTCGATGCTTATGGGCATGTGGTACGTGATTGGGACAGCAGCGTGCTTGCTGAGACCCTGATGGAGCCACAAGCTGCAAATGAAAAAGATTTCTTCCCAGATGAAGATGAGCAAGATATGGAGGAAGACGAGGAAGATGACGATTACAGTGACGAATATGACTATGAGTCCTTTGATGCTTCTTCAACTGACTCGGCATTTACCGATATAGAGACCGACTCCATTCTTGAGTCTTCAATGCTATCAAATTCGTTTGACCCGAGTACATCCAACTCCTATTCCTACAACAATGGTACAAATGGAACATCGTTTAAAGTAGAGAAGAGAAACAGGAGAAAGAAGAGGGAAGGTTCTTTCGAGCAACAAAGTCTCTCGAGATTCTCCGCGGCATCCAACATCAAACCAGCTACCTCACAAATTTCAATCACTGGTAAAGCGCAAAGTCCAAGCTTTATCAAATCACTTTCGAATTACAAAAAACCAACGATCACATTTGAGAAACATGAAGTGAATAACACAACAAGCGGTCCATCCAAACTTAGCTCGATGATACAATCGAGGTTCAAATCTATTAACGTCAATCCGTTGGCATATTACTCATTCGCGGACTCGGGAACTTCGACTGAGACAAGTGAATTGATAACGATAAGCGTGTTTATACCCCCTAGCAATAAGCCAACTTTGGAGAAGTTTGTGGTGAACAAAAAAGTCGTTATAGTGGATTGTATTGGTTTGATATTACTCACTTTATCTAAACTATCTGAGTTCGAAAGTTCTACCAGTGATAAAACGTTCTTAAATCCTAATCACTGGAGATTGGAATTAGTTGATGAAGATGGTGAGAATTACGGTTCGTTCGGAATTTTGGATAGATCTAGGGACTTATCCTCGTATAACAATCCGAAGGAAATAGCTTTGTGCAAAATCACAAGTCTCGAGGAAATAGTAAAGAACGAAAAGCAAACACCGTTGCCGGTAGAAGTGAAGCTGAATTTAATTGCATATGAGCAAAAACAAGGTAAAGAAAGCAATTTGTCCGACAGAATGGCCAAAGATTACGGACAAGAACCGAATGTCGACGATAGGATTTTCTTAAAAATTATGTTACCTTCAAAATCAAATGATGGGGAAAGCGTTTCATTTGCGGTGAATCCAAACTCAACTTTAGGTCAGGTTCTAAATGACTTCTGCACTGCTCAAAACCTTCCATTAAAATATAGATTCAAAGAAGTGATACCGGTATCAAAATCGCTGATGATCCCACTGGACATTATTCAAAAAGACGGCAAGATTCTACCACTCACTGATAAAGTCGGAAACCTCAAACTGTTGATCATGATGCTCGTTCCTTCGAATGTTCCGCTCAGTCAGTTTCAAGAGTCAAACCTGATGACCATGCAAAATATCACACCAACGGACTCTTCATTCTCCAATATCACACCCGATAAAAAGCAATTGGAAGACAAATTGGAGCTGTTAACTTTGAAAAAACTGAATATTGAAACAGTTAAAACTGAACAACTTGCTCGATTGCAAAATTCAAAATCTAAAGTTGGTAACCGCATAAGCTCTGTTGCATCAACAAAATCGCAAATCAATTCAAACAAATATCTTGACGACATTATGAGAGGAAAGAACCCTTCATTGCCTACAAATCTCAACACCATCTACTACAAATGGAAGGTATATCGTAAAAAGACAACCATTCTCAACAAAATTGAAAAGTCATTGGTGCTTGATGGGGATTACATTCACCTCACTCCAACTGATGACATTGTGTTCAAGAAAAATACTGGGGAAAATCCCTTCATCAACCAAACTGAAGCTACCCACAATAATCAGAGTCATCACCATCACCATATCCATTACTACAATTACAATAATTATTATAAGGAGCTGATGATGAAGACATCATCATTCCACATCACACAAATTGTCAAAATGAAGCAATACAAGAATTCGAAAAACCCGAATCATTTTAAGATTGTGATTCAGAAGAATTCGGACAATTCAAAGGAGACAATCAAGAAAAAATATGATCTCGAAGCTGTGAGTCTGAAGGAGTGTGAAGAAATAATAGAGAAAATCAATTGGGTCATACAGGTTTACTCTATGATATGAAAGTACAATGCAATGTTGCAGATAGATATTCGTACATAGTGACCGAAATACTACGGCTGGTTCCGTTAATTTTATTGTAAAAATCATTATTGGCTAAAGCTCCTTTCTCGGTTGCACTTTTGGCACTGTCGCGTAGTCGCATCTCATCGCACAAAATATCTGATGATTTGAGAGATGAGTAGTAACTAATGTGTGCCCTTTCACTGAATTGGAAGAAACTCAGCAAGAAGTTGTCCAAGGACAAGGAGCAAAAGGACCCTTTATCTATCAAGACTCTGAAATCAAAACTAAAAGGAACCTCAAAAGGAAAAATCTCAAAGAATACCAAAACTTTACCAAGAGCAAAGAAGACCACTTTAACGAAGAAGTCTGCATCACCAGCAACATCAACCACAAATGATGCTGTCCAACAAGTACATTTGAACCCTTTGGAAGCATCCCTTTGGATCAATGAGAATGAAATCACAGAGTCAAACATAATACGAGAGAAAACCATAGTACCTGTACCCACAGCAGGAAGTCGTAAGAGAGAGCCAGGAAAATACTTAGCGCTCGATTGTGAGTTCGTTGGTGTAGGAGAAAACGGCCTGGAGTCAGCATTGGCAAGAGTAACTATTGTCAACTGGTACGGACATGTCGTATACGACGAGTTTGTGAAACCCACGGATAAAGTTACTGATTGGAGAACCTGGATAAGTGGAGTCAGCTCAAAAGATATGGCCAATGCAGTTACATACAAAGAAGCACAAGAGAAAGTTTCACAGCTATTAAAGGACAAAATCCTCGTCGGGCATGCGGTGCACAACGACTTGGAGTCTCTTTTTCTTTCTCATCCAAAGTTACTGATTAGAGACACTTCGCAATTTCCTGGTTTCAGAGAGATATCACAAGGAAAATCGCCTAGCTTGAAAAAACTTTCAGCTCATTTTCTTAAAATTCCCATTCAGCAGGGATCTCATTCTTCTGTAGACGATGCCAGAGCTACCATGTTACTATTCCGCTTGAGAAGAAAAGATATTGAAAACCAAGCTCGCCTCAAACAGCATTTCAAAAAATAATCTACACCTGTACAATAGCACTATTCTATACATATTTTACGGACATATATCGGAATTATTAATTGTATCATCAAACATATAGAGGTCTAGTCGTCAAGCTTGGATCCTTCCACGTACAAACAAGCACATCTATAACCTAATACTTGAAGTTTTCTAATGTTCTCTCCCAACAGAATCTCCATCCCGTTTTCGGTGGGAACAGCCTCCAAGAAATTCATCTTTTTGATATCTCTGATCATTTGAACATTATATTCGTCCAAAATACTGTTGGCCATCTGCTCATGGTACTCAGCAGAATAATTACTTGTGGTAATGGCAACCTGGATATAAGCAATAATATCTATCACTTCAAAATTGATGTTGTTGATCAAATTTTCACTCAATGCTGGCTTTATGATGTGGTAGACAAGTCTACTAATTTCTCTTCCGCCTCTGAATAAGTAGTTGTAAAGTTTCAAGAATTTCGAACTGAAGAGATTATCGATAGTGTTTGATGTGTAGAAATACGCTGCCTGGATAAAGACTAATTTCGAGGAAATTGAACCCAGTTCGAGGAACTCGGTGATAATCGCAGGAAATCTTTCGTTTCTCTCCTCAACAAATGCGGTATTGATTCCAGTCTCCCCCAAAAACTCTTGGAATTCGTGGTCATCTAAGCTCAAGTAAATGAGTACTAAGTAGCTTATGTAGGCTTGTGATTTCAATTGCCCATCTGATGTGCTCGAACTAGTCGATTCTGCTAAACTCAAGACAGATTCATTTTCCAGCGTCCTCGATTCACTTGGCTGTACTTCAGACCCTCCCAAACTCAAATTTGACTCATCCTGCAACGTGACAAGTGTTGTGGGAACATTCAGTAAGTCTCCAAGAGCAGAGCTTGGTGAAACCGATAAGGACGCACTCTTTGCAGGTGTGTATTTAAGTTTCTTAACAGGTGCGAGAGCCTTGAAATATTTCTTCAAATAACTCAAACTGGTATGCTTGAATTGAGAAACCCTCAAACCTTGAGACAAAATGAAGAAAATATGAATTTCGAAGTTTTCTCTAGTGATATTCAAATTTTGGGAGGCCTCATAATGGTTCACCAAAGGTTCTAAAGAAATCCGTTCCTCAAAGATTTTGTCGATATAATTGGGTACACTCTCGGACAATTTAATAATACTGTTGATCAAACAAAGCGAAGATGGTTGATACAAAACTGATACGTTGATCAAACAGAACCCCATTGTTGGCCATACCATGATTGGAAGAAGTGGTGAACTTGGTGCTAATCCCTGTAAAATTCTTGCCATTGAAAATGTCACACTAGTGATATACTCCAAACTCTTATGCTCACCTTTTGAGATAAGTTTGATGAATTTATTAGCGATCAAATCGTTCACACCATTCTTCGACAAAATTCCCACTATCAAGATAGATCTACCCTGAAAGATCGAGTCATTTGAAAAGGCAATATCAATTGAATTGGAACTCCAGTTCATTCTCCACTTATATTTGTCGTTATCAGAATCACCCATGTAGATCATGAAATCGTTCAAATAATCGCACAAGATTTCGAAATTCAAGATTTTGTTGTAGATTTGAACTGGGTCGGAGGTAGATGCCGAAATATCTCTGGTCAAGCCAAATAGCATTTTCGCTCTTTGATCACTGAAATATTCAATAGTTTGATCGATAACTGCCTGCTCTTGGGGCTTGAGGTTGGGCTTGTGGAGAAAAGATTGTATCATATTGACACACAATTTTTGTAGATCCTTTCCAAACTCATTTCCACCGGCACTTGCTGAAGCTCCAGGCGAACTGGACTTGAAATGAGTAGTTGGACTTGACATACTACTGTTACCGGTAGCAGAATCGAAACAGCTATTGTCAATGAACAAACTGATGAGAAAGAATATATCACCCAAGTAAAGCTTCGATAAATCGTATGAGTTGAAGAAAAGCGATATGCAGATTTTGATCAAAATTCTAATTTCGAACAATTTTGATTGCAAAGCTATCAGAGAGTCCATCTTATTGATTGAAGTGACACAATTCAATAACCTCGAAATAATTTCCCCGCATACTTCGATGCTTGGATGAATGATGGCAATAATGAAAGCCCAATCTGATGGAGAATCGTTTTTGCTATCAATGGTAAAAGATATCACTTCATCGATCAATACCTTGAGCAATCTGGTCTCCATGAATAATTTCTTCCATATGTAATCATTCAAAACTGCAATGTTTTCTTTGTTGGAAGCTGATATACGGCAAAGTTGACGAATAATTTCGGCTACCTTCTCATTTCCACCTGATTGATCTAAGCACACATTGTTGTATATATTTTGAACCCATGGAGCAAGGTAAAGGACAGATGACAACTTGTTGGCCGATGTGATCTTATCGTAGCTATCAAAGTAAGCTTTGAAGAATCGGTATGTCATTTTGGGGAAATTTCTCGCCAAGTAAGTTGAAACCTGATTGACAAAGTCGAGCGAGTTTGCAGGGAACTGAATGAACGTAGAATGGACTGTCTTTATACCAAAGTCTATGTTAAAGTAAGAACTCAAAGAGCCGAACAATTGAGCTGATGCCGATTTGACTTGCTCGTTATCACTAAGTAATCCTTGGAAAACAATATTGTATAATCTTGCGAACCAGTGCATTTCGTGTTTACTCAGGTCATTTTCGCCCTCTAGTTCAATATTCGTATTCTTGGACAATCTTGACGTGGTGAAATACAAGAATCTTAAGATCTCCTGTCTTTCATTCGATCTCAAAATGACATAATCACCTGAGCTCAAGAAAATAGTGAATTCGTCAGACTTTTGCGTGGTGTATGAAATTTCGCATTTAATAATATCGTTAAGTTTGAACACATCCACCGGAATAAATGACCTTGTGACAAAAAATGAAGCTTTAAATTCAACTGATTTTTGAGCGCAAATTTGTATCCATTTCCTTCCGATTCTCAAACTAACACCATGTTCAGCCCCAGAAATTGGACTCAAAATTTTAACATTGTTGAAAATGACTCTGGTGTCCTTACCGATAGCAATTGTTGATGGCTCTAAACATAAATTATTGACAATTTCCGGGCCGTCAGCTTGTGAATACGCATATGATTGTGCGTTCCTGAACATTGTGTCAAGTCTTAGCTGGTAAAGTATACCTACCACGGCCTCGTATTGTGATCTAGGAATATTATAGTAGTATATCCGCAAGCAATTTTGAAACATTGGTTCCGGAGAATACATTCTTATGTTCTCGGCATATGTGCGTGCAACTTCTTGTGTGTACCTGAATTCGGTAAAGTCAAAAACAACGTAAAATTTGTTATCCCAAATTTGAGAAGCTGTTTCGAAAACTTTGTAGCATAAGTAATCGCAGTCATCATTAGCCAATTTCAAGTATTTCAAGTTCAAAACAAGCACTGGTGTCCCATCTGCGAAGATAGAATTATGGACCAAAGAAAACTCGTACGCTTTTTCGGAGTATCTCATCGCCATCTTGGTCATGAAATCGTTGTATTGGTCCCTCCCACTGTTAGTCGGGTCGTTCAGTTTCAATGGTGCTCTAATTTGCAATTGAACTGACGGTTTAGGCTGTCCCAACTCTTTCGCCAACTTATCTAGAGATTTCGCCTCAGAGATTCTCGATGGTAGGTCTATACCTATCTTCGGATCAACAAGGATATACTGGACCTTAATCTCTGGGAAGAAATGGTAAACAAACTTGTGAAAGTATCTGAGCTCGGCTATGGGCTTCTCAGTGGTAATTTGAAAAGGGTATCTAGTAATTGACTCTGTGGATAATTCTCTCAAAAATGTTTCAATTTTTTTATTCAACTCGTTAAGTTCTGCTGTGTTTGAGCTCAATCCTGGCCATTTCAAAGAAGCCAACGATCCATTGGCCATGTTTTGTATTATCTTGACCAATTGCATAAGCGTCCGCTTTACTTTCACGTTTTGAATCTCAATATTGAAAAAAGTTTCAGGACTAATGATTGCCGGGCATAAAAATCTTAAGAACAAAAATGATCCCACTGCAATCAAACTTGCATCTTCAAATTTGATTTTCACATAATTGTATATTTCAGCGCAGATGAACTTGAAAGACAGTGGTATTGACTCTGTGGATTTCACAATAGTATCAACCAATTTCGTGAAATACTGGAGGTATATCTTAGTGTCTTCAGGATCCGCTGCTCTTTCGACCTCGACTGTGATATCATTAGCGACAAGTTCCTCAATAAAAGGCTTCAAAGTAGAAGACAAGTATTCTTCGCCATGATTAGTTGCAAAATTTGAAAGTAACCTCGTCAAAGTAGAATTTCTCCTGAAGATATCCGTGGAACGAGTGACATTGCTAATTTCATCTCTTAGCAATACTTTGAATAAGGTGTCTAACTTCTTTTTGTAACTGAAAATTCCAAACAAAGAAGAAGCTAATAAGTTGTACTCAGAAGACGAAGCGGCCTCTGCAATTGCGCCATATATCCCCTTTAAGTTTGTGATTTCTTCAATTAAAGATTCTGAAAACTCCTCCTTGTTCGACCTCAATTGTCTGGATGTCAACATATTCGAAAATACGTTGAGAAATATAGATCTTATTTTATTGTTTTTGTGGTAACTCATGGGCAAAACAAATTGCATTCCAATATCAACATCATATTGAAGTATATTTGAAATAGACTTCAAAACATTATCAAGTATACTGTTCAACTTGTATTTCGACTTGCTCGTGCTGAGATCAAGGTTGGTGTATTTTTGAATAATCTTGTAGAACAAAGAGAAGTAGTTACCGAATGCAAGGTCTTTGTACTTTTTAATTTCGGAGTCTTTGATACCTTCGGGAACTTCAAGGACGATTTCTTCCAATTGTAGAACCAAGGTTTTGGAGCTTTGTGCAGCCAAATCAATATTGAGATATGCCAATTCCAAGTCTTTTCCCTGTTTTACACATCCTGGATCCTTTTTATCGTGATTACCAGTTGCAGACTTCGTTTTTTCAGCGTCAACGGTAAGATCATCAAACTCTTCACTGTCATGGAAAATAGCTTGTTCAAGCCACTCGCAAGAAGCTTTTGCGTAGGTGTTTCTAAGCTTGTAGGCGCCTGATATACCTGATCTTACTTTGTCAGTTTCGATGCCTTCCGCTAATTTGCAGAATCTCAACTTCAATCTAAGCACGTCAGCTTTATTTTCTACCATATTCAAAAATTTCATGAATGTTTGACTTATCTCAGGTAATGCTGCCACCAATAGAAAATCACCATCATTTTTAATAGTAATCATTGACGTTGAGATGACAAGCACTTGTTCGAAAAATAAGATTGTTTCGGCATTGATTATCTTCTTATCTGTGTAGTGTGTAGCAATTGAAATGAACTTATTTGCCAACATTTTGTAAACAGATGAATGCGATTCATTTGATAAAGCATCTTTAATAACGACTCTAATAACCAAATCCGAAGAGGTGAGCATGTGTAAGCACTTGTCGAAGAACTCACTTACAACAGTGTAAGCTTTAGCTCTTTGTTCTGGATCTTGAGTCGCAAATCTTTCCAGTAAAAAGCAACCTGACGTAGATACCAAGAAACCAGTAAAATGTCTGAAAACTAAATTCTCCTCATTGAGCTTGGATTTATTTTCCAACATCTCAAGCCAGCGTGAATTGATCAAAAGCCATACTTGATACAATGAATTCGTGGGCTTAGCATCCCTGAGAATATTTCTGAATCTTTTGTGCAAGGAGACAAATCCAGTGAAAACGGAATCGTCGTCGTAAACTTTCTTGAAAGTTTCTGCCAAGTTGTCTTCCGCATCTTCTCCTCGTCTGTAGAAGTTGCTTCTCTTTTGACACTCGTCACAGTACCATTTCATCGTGATTTTGGCGCTATTATAAAACTCGATATCATGAGTACACAAAGACAACAATAATACTTTTTCGATAGCATGACTAGCTCCCATGCCATAATCAATAAACTTTCTGGTATGCGGGTCAGCAAGAATTGTGTTAGCATCAATAATGGGCTTGAAAGCTTCGCGGCATTGCAAAAACTTGTTGACCATGACAAAACAAGCGTGAAACTTCGAATTTGTTAGTGAAAACAGTAAGCAGGCTTCGCAGATAGACTGAATAATCAAATTGGACACAGTGTAATTGGCAAATGTAGATAATGTTGTGTAATCACTTGCTAACAAGGTGTTTTGGTCAACTAATTTAACGGCTAAATTACAAGCCGCTTCAAAGAGATCAAGACTATCCACCGAAATTGCTCGATATTTGAATGCCAAGTTGATTGGAACAGTAATCTCTTGAGAAAACTGGACGATACTTGTGAGTAACTCGTCAAGTGGTTTTGTTTCGAGGTTCGAGTCCTTCATCAATTCGTAGTCATTAAAGTATAGTTGTGGAGCATTGACGAATATTTCAAACAAATCAGCTAGCATTTCTTCTGTGTGAGTCACGAGTTGATACATTGAGCGGTATGGTCCTGCGCTGGCGGATGACGCACCCAGAGAATGTGTGTGGGGGTGATGGGAAGTCCCCAAAAGATGAGCGTGTACTCCATGATGTGAGCCTTGGCCCGTATGCGGAGTATGAGAGTGATGGGAAACAGCACGAGATAAACCCTCGTTGGAATCAAAACGATAAATTGACCCCATATCATGGACATAGTGATCGAGACTAGTCTTCTGTATGTGTGAAACGTCAAGTGAGCCAGCTACCTGACTGGAGTCAATACTCCATAGATCCGAATACACTGAGCCTGCAGATGATTGTGGGAAACTAGGGGCTTTTTGAGATTGAAGGATCTCAAATTGCTTAAGTATTTTCACGGACCCATATATCATTGACTTAAGAGTGTGACATAATTTGGTCATCAACACCTCAAAAACACTTTTACCGATCTTCAACTCGGACAAACTTTTTAATATTTTGATCAATAGTTTAACCTCCTTGATATTATCCTGACATTCCACAAATTTCCTGGTGAAAATGTCCGCATACATTTCAGGTTTAAGTATCAATGCTGCGGTGAAAAAATTAATGCAAACATTATCGTACTTTAAGCTTTCACTTTCTTCTGCAAAATTGGCAGGGTTTGAGGCATAACTCATGAGATTTTCAAAAGTAAAATCGACATAATCCATGCTGAATATAACCAACGGGTGACTCAAAAGTCCGAGCGATTTCAATCTTGCGCCCAAGTGTAGAATTTTCATGACCGAATCAAAGCTTTCCAAATTCTCTCCTCGAGAGATATTTTCTAAAATGGTGTGAAGATATGCAATCCTTTTGTTGGAGCTCTTTGAGCCTTTGAGTAATTTTCTCGGTTTGAGCTTATTTATCGTTTCCCTGGATTCGTTGAAATCCTCTAAACACAACATCAAGAGCCAGGTTGCGACGAAAGATGAGCAAGTGTTTGAAACAAAATCGTCAAACACCTCGGTAGCTTCATTATATAAAATTTTACATTCAGCTTGGAATGCGGGATCATCATCAGTAATGATATCATTGTAATCCATTGTTCTTGAGAAACTTTGATCTTGTATACTAGTGGTGGCAAACACGAGAAAGACCTTCTTCCAAGTGCTTGATTTGATATATGTCAAAAGCTTGTAGTAATCATGAGCATAGTCTTGTGCAACTTCTTCCACATACAAAACGAATTTAATGAGTGGAGAGTACTTTTGTAGTATCGGGATGGGTACAGTATCTTCTTCTCGAATATACCGGAATATTTTGCTGTCCAAAAAGAGGTAGTAGTCCTTGGCATTTGAAGATGCGATGTAACGAAGAATGAGGGCAATATTGATATCTATTTCATCAATTATTGAGGAAACGGCCTCATTATGCTTGGTTGATTGTGTGTCTGACTCTTCGGTTTTAGGGGGGGCCCTCACTATATCCAAAACGTTCCTAACCACACCTGGTGATAGAAGTGTTATGAAAGTCTCGATTATTTGATTGAAAATAGCAGTTTCGATCTTTTCGGGAATATCAAAGTAACTGAATCTGGAGTAATTGGAAGATAAGTCAGAAAGGTAAAGGTTACACATGACTCTCTCACGATTCCAATGGGACATCAATAGATCAGATAACAACTTGCATATCACTAGAGTGGAAGACAACGACTTTTCATCTCTCTCTCTTAGTTTAGAGAAGTTGGATTCCTTGTTGAGGATCTCCAAGCATTTGACAAAGCTAAGAAGAATGTATGACACGATTTGGGGATGTTTCCGTTGATTGTCATCTATGATATTCTTCGTGATCACAAACTGGGAGTTAATTTCCACTTCAGCTATCGAATGGCCTGTTCTATTAGGAAGTAAGGAAAGAACTCGCTTTGATAAGATGTCAATGAACTCAAGCTGCTCAGAGGCCACCGCGACCATTTTGAAGTAACCCTTTCTATAATCTTAACAAAATGCGAATTAGCTGTGGTATTGGTCCAGTTATTGATTGTTCGTAATTATTTGCTTGTGCTGTAGTTGCAGACTTCAATAATTAGGATTTTCGATATGGCTGTTGTCGATGGATTTGGAGATTTTTTGTCACGTGATGTGATAATAGGTGCTGTTAGGCCGAGCACACCAGCTTGTACTGACCGGCAAGATTCGATTTGGTCGATGTCTACACGTAAGGTTCCCTCGAGCGATATGCTTTTGCTTGAAAGCTTTCTAAATGCTGGTCAGAGATTAAATATTAGATCCAGTTGTGGAAGAAAAAATAATTAGGGAATTACTTCATGCCGTAATGTCTTGCTCTACTCTCACGCGCTTTTTCCGAGAGCCTTTCGTGGGGACGGAATGCTCGATTATACAATCCGATTATACAATCAAACTAAAGAGTCCATTGAGTTATTGGTTCACATTATTATTATTAACTTCATCTTATCACGAAGGAATTACTCAGACTAAAGTGAAGATGTCTTTTCCTCGAGCAAATTTTTCGATGCAAACCACTTCAAGGAACTTCGTAGTGATGAAAGCTTATTGCTCACCCGTGATGATGCTAAGTTTTCAAATTGCTCGCGGGGAATTATTATGCCTTCGACCTTAGCCTTCACATAGTTAACGTACCTTCGATCGGGCTTTCCATTTTGAGCAATCAAGTTGAGTTCCGCGCTCGGGCTCGCATGCACGTTTGCGAAAAGATGCGAGTGCAACAAGGTATGGGGGACCACAAGGGGTCAACTTCTGGTTCAATCCTCACACAGTGAAAACTAATAAGCCCTAGCAAAGCCACTGAATGAATGTTAACGACTGGAGGAAGTTACTTATAGATCTAGATTAATGTTAAACTGCACTACTAGTGAAGCTTTGTTGGACGATTTTGATTGTAAAATCGAAAAAAATCATAAAAATACAACTCTTACGAATTCAGTAATATTTTTTAGGGAAAGTAAAGATTAGAAATTGTTTTCAAAGTGAGTTCAACTTTAAGTTAAATCCCGAATTCCGCTCGGAGAGCAAAACCAGATATTTGATCTATATGGTTGCTTATGTTGAAATCCGTGTCTTCGATATCGATGGGCAGATAAGCAATTTTTCCCACCGAAAAAGCAGTGCGTGCATACAAAATCGATGGCGTTCGTATTTTGCAATTGATCTATTACGAGATATATCCTGCATACGATACATTATGTTTCAGATAATGCAGCTGAAGGCCCCTTCTTTTCGTATGGTGGCCACTGTTGAATCGAAGAAAGTCCAATCGGCCACTTCATGTATCGTGAATACCGACCAATATTCCGTATGCGATGAATGAATATATTTTTACAATCTTCGTGTTTTCAATTTATAACATAGAACATTAACACTAATACATTAATACTAATAAAGAAATCTGAAATCAGGAGCAATCTTGGACGCATCATTTCCTTTACCAAGCTCCTTTGTCCAATTCATAGTTCCAGCTATGATTCTCTTGTTCAACGCCATAATTCTCAATCTCAAAAGGACGGCCATCACCATAGCTAGTAAGATAAAGGCACAGTTACAAACAAACGCAGTCAAGTAACGTGGTGCTGAGCTGGAAGGATATAAGTATGCGTTCCAAATTGATGTGGAGTTGGAAACACAGTTCATTATGGCAATTCCAACAGCTCTTTTGGCTGGAGGTCTTGGACAACAATTGGAAGTCCATGCTAGAATGACAACAAAAGAACTGTACAATGATGGAATCATGATGCACATTGCGAAGTAGCGAGCCCCAGTATTCAAGGTTGATGCTGAAATGATGAATGAAACGAGAGAAATGCACAATGGAGCTGTGACATGATAGAAACGCTCACCGGTCTTATCGGCATGTCTTGACCAGATGAATGTAGCGACGACAGCAAGACAATATGGTGGAGCGGTTAAACAGAGGGTTGTTGTTCTGTTGAAATTCAAAGTTTCAACAACAGATGGAAAGAAATTGGTCACACCACAAGCAGCAACAAGAAAGGTCATAAGAGCTGTAACCAACCAAACCTTAAGATCCTTGACAGCAAGAAGAAGACCAGTCATCGTTGATTCTTGTGCTTCTTCATCAGAATCCTTAGTACCAACATCCTGTCTTAACTTCCATTGAATGATATCTTTCTCCTGTTGGTTCAAAAATTTGGTATTTGCAGGATTATCAGGAAGGATCCAGTAGGCAAATGGGACAGATGCGACTGTTATCGCACCCTCAATATAAAACAAATATCTCCATGACCTAAGTCCACCCATTCCATCCATATTATTTAAGATACCAGCAGCAATCAACCCACCCCAAGCACTACTCATCAAACCACCAGAGTATAAAACCGAATTTCTCAAGGAGAGAGATTTCTTGTCGTACCAGTTGGATAAAGTTGCCAATGCGGCTGCAAAGAAACCAGATTCGACTATACCCAACAAGGCTCTGACAGCAACCAAGCCTCCATAACTTTGAACAGCACCAGTTGAAAGCGAGATAGCTCCCCACACAGTCATTAAAATCGAGATATATAAGGATGGCCTGCCAAGCTTATTCAACAACATGTTAGATGGGATTTGGAATAAAATATAACCCACAAATAAAATGGAAATAGCAGTTTGGTACTGACTACCATGTAAACCAATATCCTTTTCCAAACCACCAAGTCTCGCAGATGCAATATTATTACGATCCAAGTAATTAAGAATGTAAATATAAATGAGCATCGGCATCAATCTCAAATCCACTTTTCTGGTGGTTCTCTTGTCAAGAGCCTTGAGCTCCTCTTGAGTCAAACCTTGCAAAGATTCGGGGAGATCAAAGTATTCAAGATGTTCGTGGGGTTCTAAAATTTCCTCGGAATCTTTTCGACCACCGTGCTCGAGGTCCAATTCTTTGTATTCTGTGTGTGTTGGCACTTCCTTATCCTCAATGTGGATAGGAATGTCTTTGTTCTCCATATGAGAAATTTCTTGTTTGGTCATTTGCAGTAATGTATTTCGAAGTGAATATTCGATGTTTTCTCAGATATTTATACATTGAATTGTTGGGGTTTGGAGCTATATGGGGTTACGAGTTTGGAGGATATCCAAGGTGGGGTAGTGGGGTAATCTCAAAAATAACATCGGGTAACGACTTAAAATGCAGCAGCGTGTCAAGGGTCTATAGGTCTGAGCTGCGCCGTGTGGGGCTTGCTTCACGCAAAAAAAGCTTGAACCGGAAAAATTATGCACCTCAACCGCAACGCGTGGGGGCACCACGTCGAACATGAAACTTATAGCGAGCCATGATTAAAGACGCTACAAGCATGGAATTTTCAAGGAAATCTATCGTCACATGGTATGAATCACAAAGTACAAAGTTGAGTCTGAAGTTTTTTTCCCTCGAAAATGGTATTCAATATTGATCCCTTATATTGAACAAGGAATGGATCCCCCACGCGCGGAGTAGAAGATGGTTACAAGTGGGCTTACAACCTAGGAGCCAACATCAGGGTACGAATACGGGGGAAATTAGGCGGGGTGCGTTTATCTCCATAAACGCCCCAAATTTCGGGAGCCAATCATCCACAATGCCGCTATAACGAATCAATTGTCTGGGCTCAAATTAAATGCTCGATGACGAAGGCGTACCAACATGGAAACTTACATCGCAACGCTTCTAACTATTCACAATGTACATCCGCAATCTTGATCTTCTAATCTAAATCGGCCGGTTTATTTTATTGTATGTAGTCTCGAAGGAGAAGTTGATGAATCACAAATCGAATACTTCGGCTATGTCCGCACCTATTATTCGAAAATATTAATGTTTGCTATGATATTGCAAAGCATCTGAATTATTCTTTCGGAATGGGTTCAGAATACTTTCTCCGAAAGCTACGATAATCAGTTCGTGGAAGGGAAAACATTTTAGTTAAATAGTAGACACTCTTTGCGTACAACGGCTAGAACGACATTGTGACTTTTTTGCCACTACCAACAAACGACATTTTACTAAACTAAGGATAGAGCTGCGGACGGATCCTCTCACGTCATTTTAACATATCAATATCTCTATTATTCAGTGAATAACATAAATTCAAGATTCAAGCTAGAATTCAAAATCTTTTCGAAAATTGTGGCTCCTGATAATAGAGAAGCAGTTATCATGAAGAAATTGCAACTATCAGAAAATGCATCGAACAGCTTTATGAATCCTGCTGCAAGACGGCAAATGAGAAACGACGAACCTAATGAGCATGATCCAGTACAAGAAGGTACTAGCATCCAAAATTCTAGCTCAACCGAACATGAGCCCGAAAATAAGAACCATAATTTCGAGGAAAACGAAGAAGATACGCTCGTACGATTATCGGGACTAGAGCATGGTGGAACTTATCAAGTATCGAGTCTGCATCAAAACAAGGAGGGAAGTGATCCATTCGATGATGATGATGAAAGGATTGGTCTGGATTACGATGAAGAGGACCATTTGGAATTTTTGAGGAGATTCGTAAGCTCTAGAGGCAACAGAAGAAAAGGCACAATTATATCCAATAATGACACCGACGATCTTGACAACGCTGATCATATCATAGATGATGGAGATGAAGACACTAGAAATGAGGAAGAAGAAGATGACGAAGAGGAAGGCGAAGAAGAAGAAGAAGGCGAAGGAGAAGAGGGGGATGATGATGATGAAGAAGAAGAAGAAGAAGAAGAAGAAGAAGAAGAAGAAGAAGAAGAAGAAGAAGAAGAAGAAGACATGACAGACGAAGACCCCCGCGCAGAATTCTTAAGAGCAATTGGAGCTCTTTCATCCGCGGGTATGACAGGATCATCGGCAGCAGGTAATTTCAGAGCCCAAGGATTTGAAGATGTGGTTCAACGATTGATGGGTGGAGGAATCATGTTCGGAGGGGCGCTCAGTGTTGGTACTGACAGCACGAACAGCGAAATGGAGGGGCTCATCAACAATTTGGATCAAAGACAAGATACATATTTGATTCTTGAGACCTTAAATGAGTTATCAGAAAGATTATTGATGATGAACGGCATTACAGCGGAAAGATTCATTCCATCGAACAAATTGGCCAAAAGCTTAATCAGTATAATGGAAGACCCTATTTTGGCCGAGGAATTAGAGCTTCATCTTGTTGCATGTCGATGCTTGTATAATTTCCTCGAAGTCAATCAAGATTTTATTCACGATGCTCTCAACAATAATGCTATTGAGGCTCTATGCAAAAAGCTTCTTGAAATCACATATATAGATCTTACTGAACAGGCACTCCAAACGCTTGAAATGATCTCTAGAGATCCTATTGCCCACAATCAAATCATTGCTCATAATGGTCTTAAGGCATGTTTGCAGTACTTAGATTTTCTTACATTGCATGCCCAACGGAAGTGTTTGACCATCGTCTCAAATTCGTGTCTTAATGTCTCTACTTTGAATTTCGAGATGATCAGAGATGTGTTTAATGATATCGAGAATGTTGTTTCCAATCATACCGATGACGATGTCGTGGACCATGCTTGGTTGGCGATCTCAAGAATAATTATCAGCTTTAAATTAAGACCAATCTTTTTAGACGAATTATTCGAAAACAAAGCCGCTCTACTCAAAGAATTTGCCCAAATCATTTATCGAAGTTGCAACAAGTCTCAAAATTCAACAAAAAATGAGGAAGTCTCAAAAGTTGCGCTTAATTATAGCTCACTACTCAGTTTATTGAAGTCCATGGTTGCTTTAACTAGTGTTAGTATTAAAGTTTCCGAGTGTCTCTTGTGTGATTGCGAGATAGGACTGGTGATAGTGAATTCATTGAATAAATTTTCCAAGAGCAAGGTTGAGTCAAGTGATGAAGCTCTCAAAAATATTGCAGGTACTAATGTGCATGATGATGTATCCATTGTTGCCTTGATGAGTACACCCAAAGAGTTATTATCCCAATTTCTCATCCTAATTGCCTGCTTATTACCTATAAAGTATACCCCCAAGGATACGCCATTCCTAAAGGATGATCACAAAGATTTTGAGGAAAAGGAAGCAATCAATGAAAGCAGAAGATCCCTCTGCGAGCGATCCACAGAGTCATTCTCAAACTTTGTGAATGATGTTTGGCCCTTATTGATTAACAGTTTTATGGCGACGATGGATTTTGATATGCGCAAAAAGGTATTCATCTCCATTCTTAGGATTGTTACTTTCTGCAAAGGAAAAAGTCTCGCCAATATCCACGGTGTCCGTCTTATATGTGGGATATTAGCTTCTGTCACAAATCAGAGTAAAGGAACTATTCTCAAAAGTTTATCAAGCAATAGTAAGAATGCACCAAACGCGATTGATACAGATACAGATATGCTCAGCAGTGATGAGAGTGAGCACTATATGGAGAGAGGCAACGGCTCGTCATCAAAGCTTAAGCCATTTATCAACAGGAATAAAGTTTCCAGTACTGACACACTGAGAACTTCTAACGAAAACGTTGATGGAGAAGAATTCGATGGTGGACTTGCAAACCGTGGCTCCTCAAGAGAACCTCACTCCAGTCTGAGACTACAGAATCACTTGCTTACATTGAGTTCAATGATAATAGCAAAGGAAATAATTCAATCTGACCCTGCAAATTTCGTTTCAGACTTAGAAAAAGAAGGTTTCATGAACGATACTTTGTCAATTTGTACATTTCTACAGAATGAGGTAATGCCAGATGAGTTCTTACCTAAGAGTAAGAGTCTTCCCAAAATATTTGCTAGCTACACCAACAAATTTGTCGATACAGAATTCACCGATGAGTATGAGTTCAATTTGAGTGAAGATAAACTTTTGGCGCAAATTTTAAGCTCTGCACGCGAAATTTCTACTCTTCACACAACTTTGAAAGCCTCTGGACAAGCCAGTATCGGTTCAGAACACATTTCGACTTTACTCGAGATCAACACCTTGTTACTGGACAGAGAGAAGTTGAAAAATTTCAATTATGAAGAATGGGTCAATATGTGGAAAAAACTACAAAATGTTGTTAGTAATTCGGAGAATAAATCGCAAATTTCAAGTTTTGAATTAATTTCATCACAAATAATCGAGACTCTCTCTGGCCTTTTCACATCACAACAATTCAATCACGCATTTGAACGGGGAGATTGTTACAAAGCCTTCATCGAAGTTTTCTTCATCAAGAACGATCAATCTACATCAGTCTTTCATTTCATCTTAAAGCTACAAGAGGCTCTTGCAAGAACTGAATCTTTTGAAATCATCTTATCAGGAGCTAAAACAGGTAATTCGAGAGAAGAAAGCTCCTTAAAAAATGGTCACTTACAAACAGCTATAATGGCCAAACAGGTGAAACTTAAGCTTGTTCCTGAGGGCGATATAGCCACAGGAGCTTACAAGGCTCTACAGGATACCATTTTGTCAGTTCACGCGATTGCAACATTTAAATCGGTCGACACATTTTTGAAACTGAAAATGAAGATATTTCAACAGTTGCAAGGCTCAATTGCACAAGAGGAGGCTCATCAAGAGGTTCGTGCAGATGATATTGAATTCCTCATAAATGGTGAAGTTATACCTAATGAGACAACAATTTATGGTGCTATCTTCAGATCTTTGCAGAACAAAGTTGATGAAATTATTGATCCCAGTAGAATCTGGTCCGAGGTTCATACAATTTCATTTCAAAGAATGCAGAATCAGGTTACTGAAGAAAAGAGTTTTGCTTTCAACTTAACAAAGATTTTCGAAAATGAATCTGAAATTTACGACCCTGTTACATTGGGTATTTTGAAGCTACTTAGAGTTTTTTTTGAGATGAATTTGTTCGTGAAAAATAATTTCGCAACTGGGCATTATTTGGAAGATAGCAAATTTGTCAATTGGAAGTTGGCCATAAAACTCAACAGACAACTAGAAGAGCCATTGGTGGTTGCGAGTGGAACATTGCCTGGATGGAGCATTCATTCAACAAAAGAGTATCCGTTCGTATATCCTCTAGAAACTAGGATGTTCTTTTTACAGTCAACCTCTTTCGGATATTCTCGACTCATTCACCATTGGCAGATAAGAACCAATCAGGCAAATGAGGAAAGTGGAAACTCAACCGCTAGTCAGCGTCCTCAGTTAGGTAGACCTACCAGGCACAAGGTCAGATTGTCTAGAAAAATGATTCTTCAAAGCGCCATCAAGGTATTGGGGTTGTACGGCTCGACTCCTGGGATATTGGAAATTGAGTATTTTGATGAAGTGGGTTCTGGATTGGGTCCGACCTTAGAATTCTATTCGACAGTTTCGAAGGAATTTGCTAGGAAGAAATTAAAATTATGGAGGGATGATGGACATGATGATACAGATATTGAAGGATACGTCGTTAATCTGAATGGACTTTTCCCGAGACCGATGGACGATAGCCAAATCGATAGCGACAATGGAAAGAAGATTCTATACTTTTTCTCATCGTTGGGAAAATTTATTGCCAGAGGATTATTGGATTCTCGGATCATTGATTTCAATTTTAATACTTTCTTCCTCAACATCGTGACTAACTTTATAAAGAATGACAATCTTAGCAATTCTGATGCTAAAAAGTTGGTAACACGTTCGAGCTTACGACTCGTTGATCCAAAATTGGCCGCATCGATCGAACATTTAATGCAATATGTCAATCAGTTTCCAAAGTATAAGGATACAGAAAGAGATGAAATACTAGTGGACGGAGCTACCATTAAAGACTTGTCACTTTATTTCGAGCTCCCTGGATACCCCGATTACCAATTGATACCCGAGGGTAATGACGTGCAAGTTGATGCCTACAATTTAGAAGCTTATATTGAACAGGTATTGGATTCCACTTTGAATTCCGGTATTGTACATCAGACCAGAGCTTTCATGGATGGATTCTCAAAAGTGTTCCCTATATCTTCTCTAGTACTCTTCTCTCCTCATGAGCTCCTGGAGCTTTTCGGGAACGCCGAAGAAGATTGGTCTCATGAAACTTTGACTGCATCAATCACTGCAAATCATGGATATAACAAAGAGTCGGATGCAATAAAATCATTGGTCAATATTTTGGTGCAGTTCAACGACCTCGATAAGAGACTATTCTTACAATTCTTGACTGGGGCTCCGAAATTGCCAATAGGAGGATTTAAGGCATTACGACCAGAACTCACAGTGGTTAGAAAAAGTGCAGAAGACAACCAGAAAGATGATGATTACTTGCCTAGTGTTATGACTTGCGCAAATTATCTCAAATTGCCCAATTATTCCTCAGAAGTTATAATGAAAGAAAAACTTTTACAAGCTATTCATGAAGGTGCTGGTGCGTTCCTCTTATCCTAAAAACCGCTTCATCGGTCAGAGGGTCAAGGATGCAGTGTATATTTAGGTAGGCTAATAAATTCCTTTTGCTCCGCGCACGACTAACCAGTATACAGAATAAACGATCCACAGGTAAGGGGAGTCTACACCCCACAGTGTTCAATGTCGAAATCTTTATCATTAGAAAGCGTGATTGACTCATTGGTTGTGAGTTCTCCACCTGGAGAATTGAATGGCGTGAGTAAGGATTTGTCTGCAATCTTAGAAGATCAAGCGGCAACATCAACAGTGAACACGTCTATTGCAGATTTCGTAAATGAACACGGTGCCATATTTTCCCCATCCCACATAGCGATCAAATTCAACAAAGATCCAAAATCTACTAAATATATTGACTTCATAGAAAGAAAGAAATTTGACATAGATTTATCCAACAACAAAGCAATTGATTACGAAGACTTTGAAGACGATGTTGAACTCCCCCCCTTTTTTGATGATTTAACGTCCAAGTTGAAATTGTACGGTGAAGACCATTACCCTTCCACTTATGCGTTCACAATTGTCCCAGATGGAAGCAAGACTCACATCATAATCATTGGTCAAAGAAATAACAATGAAAACTACTACACGGGGCAGTGGAAATCACACTACATTATCGAAGGTGACACTATCAAGGGAACGGTAAAGCTTGATATTCATTACTATGAAGATGGTAACGTACGTCTTAGTTTCGAAGAAAAGGTCGAAGATAACTTGGGGAATTCAGGTGCCAATCTGATTATCAATGCCATAAACTCTACAGAGAATAAAGTGACCATCAAGATTGTTGAAAACTTCAACAACTTAAACCAGAAATCATTCAAGAATCTCAGAAGATTACTTCCTGTAACTAGATCCAAAATTAACTGGGGAAGTGCAATTGGGAACTACAAGTTGGGATCCGACGTTGTCAACAAAAGTTAATAATTATTTAGTAATTACTGCGGAATTGAAATCTCTATCTTACATAACTATATCTTATATAGCAGGTTGAATCATGCATTTCTATAGTGTCATGATGCAAAATTAACGAAGTTTATAAATTGTCCATATTACAACAAAGCCTACTAAGATCAAAAAGACAATCTTTGAAAGACTAGAATTCCTTGTCATGACATTTCTCAATTCCCCGCTCGTTCGCTTGACTTGATGCATCAACTGACCGAAGTTATCGTTCAAAGAGTCGAGGATCAGGTTTTCCTGCTGCACGTATCCGTTTATATCATTATTCACTGTATTCCTAAATTGATGAAGAGTGCTCGCGAGATCATCGAATCGTTGATTATTCTGTTGTTCCCTATGTGAATATAACAAGTCACTCATATTGTCGATTTGGCGCAATCAACTTTGAAAGACTGATTTGATAGCTACATTATTCGCCTCGCACGACTTCAACAACTCTACTTACTTGGATTTTATACGAATAGCAAATTTATTGTCTAAGGTTATTAACATCAGGAAAATTGCTGATATTCAGAAATTGGCCTCTGTTCATGGTGTTTGAATCTGGATATGCTTCCGGGTACCCTTGAACAAAGCCGCCGTTTGTGGGCTGTTGGTGTAAACGATCATCATTAGGTCTTGAATTGTTTGACTCTGGATAACGCGATATTCTATAATTCTGATCCCTCCCAGTGGGGTATGGTGCTGACAATGCTTGGTTACCCGCTCTCAGCGAAATCAGGGCATCCATAAGTTCATTGTAAGATTTCACCTCGCTACTTAGCTGATTGTTTAGAACTTGAAGCTCTTCCTTCCGTACGCTGTGTTTGTCTATGCTTTTTCCAAGAGAAGGTCTCAATGGAATGATTTCATTGTAAAGTTGGGTGAGTTCATCTTCATTGATGTTCGAATGATGATTAGAAAGAATAGCCAATAATTTGTCGATCTTTCTTTGCTGTACAAAAATTAAGTCATGCTCGGTCTCGGCCTCTTTAGCTAATTCTTCGGAACTCTTGTTAACAATCGGGGTGACATAGTTTAAAGGGAAAATACCTATTTTTCCCGATGGTAAAGATCCTCTCCACCAATCACGATAAACGGACTCGATCACTGTGATAATATCTCCTTTGCGAAATGAAAGCTCCTCCGGTTCGTATGATATTAAATCATATATTGCACGAACTTTTGACACGGTCGCAATAGTTTGGGTTTCGGGCTCAGGTGATTTATTTGGCTGCCTCTGAGTATTTTGTGCATCATGATCGGCTCGCAAATTTGGAAGAGGTTTATTGGTCAATCCCTTCTTCAAATTCTGTTCTCTTTCGTATTCTTGAAGAGAAACCTGCAATACTCTTTGAAGTTCCTCTTCTTCTTTGCGTTTGTCATTTACCGATATCTCCTTCTTTGCAGGCTTGTCGGGTCCTGCACTTGCCTTCTTAATGTATTGAGGATAAGCTGATTTAATTTCATTGTAGGCGTCAAGCATCGGCCTTAAAGAAGGATCGGATTTGAAAGCTCCATTAAGCTGTCCTGCCACCTCTACAATCCTCAATTTGACACTTTGATGTATTTTCTTGTCACCCAATTTTTTGATAAAATAGTCATGCAAAAACGATCTCGTCGCTATCTCTTGTTTCATCCTGGAACCACAGTTCTCTGCTAATGCCACAATTAGTGAGAGTGATCTTAGGATAACATTAGCATCCTTTGATGCCATTCGGTTACTTATAGCCGCAATTGCCGCTTTAGTTGCATCTTCTGGATAGGTAGAAACGTAATCACAAACTTCAAGGATATACTCCCAATTCTCTGTGGTCAAGGTCGCATCTGTAGCTCTTGATATGAGCCGATCTAATTCAGACTTTCTAAACATCGGATGATCTTGAGAATTTACGATCTATAAGAAGTCGCAGGTCGCTGTGTTGTAGGTGATTGCGCCAAACTCTTTCCGTTCTGAGTTTATCAGCCCCGCAAGATTAGGAATGACTGTACTCAAGTTTAGGCACGTGACAAAATATTGACTTGCCTTATGACGATCGATCTCTCTAATTTCACAACGCCTTTGATAGGGGTCGACACCAAGAAATTGTGATTAGTCAGTGCGACTCAAGCGCGACTCAATCGCAAGCCTCTATTGTTCTCAAAAGCAGAAACTACATCTCTATCCTGTTTTGTTTACAGGTTTACTATTACCTGCATATGCACCTTGATCTCCTATTCTGCCAAACTATGTAATGCTATATGCAGTTCAATATGCGCGATCTCTTGGGCTGCTTCTGCCGAATGTTTTTCGAATGCTACCCAATTATTCTCTTCAGCTGAGAAGCATTCGAGTTAATCGGAAATACTTAGTTCCTGTTGAGTGTTTCAAGCCATTTTGTTTGAAAGCAATCCAAAATTAGTTGGAGTGATGACCGGAGAAAACAAACTCGATGTTCCTCAACATGGCCGTCGTCGAGGAAATTCAATGGGAAGAATTAACGTCGGTGATACTTCTCCATCTTTGACGACCATGAACACCTCCAAACTTCTGAGAAGAAAATCTGACGCTAGAATTCACGCGTTAAATGAGCAGTCATCAACCGATGGAGACATTTGGCGCAAGTTAATCATTGCTTTCAACGAGTTAAGTTATCGCCAAACATGGATTAAGCCACTACTTGTTTTGCTTTTCTCGGTGACCACTTACTTGGTTTCGAGTCCTGAAAGCACAGTTAATCGCTTCTTCAAGGCAATGATGATACCTTCTTATCCGATTCATGGCACTGATCAATACGGTAAGGGTGTAAACGATTTCTACTTTGTTGGATTTTATGCCCTATTTTTTACTTTCGTTCGTGAATTCATGATGTGTTGTGTTTTGAGGCCTATTGCCCTCAAGCTTGGTATCCTGAAGGAAGCAAAGGTGAAAAGATTCATGGAGCAGACTTACTCCATGTTTTACTACGGTATTTCTGGTCCACTTGGATTATATATAATGTCCAAATTGCCTTTGTGGTTCTTTGAAACCACCCCATTCTACACAAGTTATCCTCACTACACGCATGACATGTTTTTCAAGATATATTACTTGGGACAAGCCGCTTTTTGGGTCCAGCAATCAGTCGTCCTCATTCTTCAATTGGAGAAGCCACGAAAAGACTTTCCTGAATTGGTCTTGCATCACATTATCACCATAGCATTGATTTGGTGTTCGTACCGCTTCCATTTCACTTGGATGGGCTTGGCTGTGTTCATTACCATGGATGTATCTGACTTCTTTTTGGCTACATCCAAGACAATGAATTACGTTGACTCCATTTTTACTGGTCCTTTCTTCTGTATTTTCGTCTTAGTATGGATCTATCTCAGACACTACATCAATCTCAAAATTTTGTGGTCAGTTTTGACAGAGTTCAGAACTGTTGGTGAATGGGAACTCAATTGGGATACTCAACAATACAAATGCTGGATCTCACAACCTATCGTGTTCGGATTGATCGGTGCACTTCAGCTTGTGAATGCGTACTGGTTGTTCTTGATTTTCCGTATCTTGAAAAGGTATGTTGTTGGTGGGGATACCGTGGATGAAAGATCAGACGATGAAAGCGAAGAAGATCAAGGAAGTAGCGAAGAAGACAACAAAAAAAATCAATAATCTTCTTTGAAATTGACATTAGCGCCAGAGCATTCAGTTCCCAACTCGCTTGAGGTTTGTGATGCTTGTCGTGGCATATTAATCTAAGTTCAAAATTTCGAAACTTATCAGTATAATAAAACTAATTTATAAATATTGTAGTGCAAGAATTCGTTGATTATGTAATCATGACGACGATGAAGTGAGGTTTGACTGTGTTTTTTTGACCTACGATGATTCTAATCAGTCAAGATGAATTGAGACAATACCATGATAACATTTTGAATGCGTCCGCTTCCATCAAGTCCATCCTGCGAAGAGATTTCTTCAAAGCGATTCGTTTCCCTTTAGAGGCCAATAATGAAAATGCTTATGAGCATCTCAACTTGGCTCAACTTGAGCTCGACATTGATACTATTGAAAGTAATTTTATCAATCACAGACAAGAAATTTCGAAGGATCCTAAAGTCCAAGAATACTTAAGTAAACAAATGGCCCACCGCATAAATTTTTTGAAAGAGATTGAGATTAGAGGTTTATCACTAAAGAGTGATCAAGATCGAGAAATTTCCAAACCATTGGATTACTGAAAGAAGCGATGTGTGCGGTTACATTAAAGTATTTCTATGTACAAAGGGTTAGTTGAAAGCTGTAACTGCTTCTGATGATGCTATTTCTGAACGACTGAACTTGCGCTCTTTGGATTTAATTTCACTGATTGATTTGATTCTTTCCTCTAAACCTGCTTCTGCTGCCTTAGAAAGAACACCAACCATCAACGACGTAGCTCTTACGGAGTCGTCGTTGCAAGGAATTGGATATGTTAACAAGGAAGGCTCCATGTCTGTGTCGCACAAACCAATAGTTGGGACTCTCAGCAAAATACACTCGTTAATACAAGTTCTGTTCTCAACTGGGTTCAATATAACAACAAGATCAGGTTTAACCAAAACGTCGTTTTCAACAGTACGATCAGTGGCCTTGTTGAGCATGTCAATTTCAATTTTACTTTCACCCTTGATCTGTTTAGTTACTTCAATATAATTCGTAATGATCCCTGGAATCCACCGTTTGTCAATGTAATAACCATTGGACCTATTAGCGGCTTCCTCCAATGCTCTTTGTTGGGCCCAGTTCTTGGATGTGCCAACAAACAATATCACACCCCCCTTTCTCGAAACACCTTTAATGACTTTGCAGGCTCTCTTGAGTGCAGCCAAAGTTTCGTTCAAATCAATCAAATGTATGCCATCGTACTCTCCATAAAGAAATGGTTGTGTACTTGGTCTCCACATAGCTTTAGAATGGCCCAAGTGGCATCCGGCAGCTAAAAGATTCGAAATTGTGGTGTCTTGTAATTCTTTTGGAAACTTAACATCATCTCCCGGCTTGTAAATTTCGCTGAATTTCGAACCCAAGCTGCCCGACAATCTTGAATGCGCCAAATGTCTCAAGAACAATTCTTGCTCTGAATAAGGTCTATGGTCTGCAGTGGGATTTAAGTTTGGATATTGATTGGTGTATGACATTGAAGTTGTAGAGTTCAACTTCTGGGATAACTTCAAATCACTTGATTGATTGGTTTGCCCAGCCCATGGTCTATTCAATACTTCTTTCTTTGGAAGTTGCATTTGCTCATTCATGAAATCTTCCAATTCTTCATCTAACTGCTTGACCTTCGATTGGGGTAGTTTGTTCAAACTCTCTTGCAAGTCTTTCATTCTGCTGTTAATGGACGAAAGAGGACTTTGATTCAATGTAGATATCATATTGCTGGTCTCAGTTTTCAATTCACGCAAATATTTATTCTTTGCAGACATCTCTTCATCCCTAGCAAGTGCTTCAGCAACGGCTTTGTCTCTTAATTCCTTTTGACTTGGCTCAAGGGTTGTATTCTCTTGGACTTGAGTTGAATAAAGCCTCCAGTTATGCGATATGCATCTTTGTGCAAAGATAGGACATCTTTGGCGTGGAAGCTTGGATGTAAGCAGCATATTGAGAATTCTCCCTATATTTTACCTATGTCTAACTTGACTTCAGTTGGCTCTGGATAAATTTTTCACCATTTCGGTGTTTCGCACGACCTCGACTCTAGAATAAGTCTCGCGCATTATCTAAGATACTCGGTACTCGCTACCTTAATTGTGGCGACTCAGTACACAACAGTCAGGAAACTTTCATTTTGCTTTGCATTGATAGATGAATAGAAGAGTAAAGATGCAAAAGCGCTCAAAATTGATCTACAATATGCGCAACTCTAATCTTTCAGAGTTTATTGATGGTATAAGTACTTATCTAGACTCTAAAGATTACCACGAAGCAAGAGTATATCTCACGAGAAACTCTGTAAATAAACTCTCAAATTGTTCGACGTTTGAAAATTTGTCAGTAAGGAAAATATCCTCCTTAGCCAGAATCAACTTGATTTACATCGAATATCCTAATGATACAATAAAGTTGATAGAAGAGGTTTACCAATACATTTTAGGAGTTTCTTCGGGAGAGAACGTCGTAATTGCCTTCTACGACATAATATCTGAAATAGTTATATCACAGGATCATAGAACTAGCGAAGAAGACCCATCAGGTGGAAAAATGAAGTCGTTACTTGAGCTATTATGCGCACTTTGCAACTTACAAAACTTAGGTAATTGTGAGGTGATTTGGAATGAAAGCTATAGACCGAGATTGAATTGTAACAAGCTCTTCGAAGCGCATTTATGGAATTTAGATATGAAAACGACGTTCAAGTGTGATTCAAATTTCAATGAAGAGAAATTGGGTCATCACTTGACCAAATGGTTCAAAACCGATGTCATATGAAGCTTTCATTTTCTCTGTCTTAGAAATTTTAATGAGTAACCTCTTCAATCTCTTCAGCGTCGTCCTCGCCTTCGTCCTCATTGGAACCTCCAGCTTGACCCAATTGGCTAGCCAATTGACTAATATCAAAGTTACCACCAGCACCACCAGCACCACCCATCATTGAAGCGAAGTCGAGGCCGCCAGCACCGCCGGCACCGCCCATCATTGAAGCGAAGTCAAGACCGCCAGGTCCTCCAGGTCCCCCTGGTCCTCCTGGGCCTCCACCAAGATTCATCATGTTGGACATGTCATCCTCCTTCTCAGGTTCTTCTTCTTGCTCATCTTCGTCAACCCATTTATCGAAATCAGTTTTGATGTAATGGTACTTCAATTTCTCTTTAGTCAATCTTGGCCAGAACTCTTCTTGTGGTGTCTTCTTTCTCAATACGAGATAAATGTGGGATCCATTCTCAGTGTTCTTTCTTGAGTTCTCGGTATCAATTTCATCGAAAAATTCGAGATCCAACTCGTAGTGGGTGGCGTTGTCCGAGGAAGCGGCGCTCAACTTCAATTTAGTCAGTGTCAAGTCCAATTTAGTGTTCACCGGGTCGACCACTTGAATTGTTAAATAGATAACATTCTTGGCAGCGTCTTCGGCATTGGAACGTTGGGCCCATAAGACTGTTGGTGCGATTGTGGTCATTGCAGTATTATTCGTTTCTGTGAAATAAGGCTAGCTTATATTTCTCACAATTGATCGAATTATTCTGATCATATTCTCGAAATTTCTACGTATTTGTCACGTGTTGCGGGTCGGTTGACCACGTGATAAACTATAGCTCAGTATACTTGAACTGGACAAACCTCTTCCAATCCTTGGAAATGAATCATCCTACTACTCTAACAAAAATCTTTCAAAGATGGGCATATGCATCAAATGAATATATGTATTTGTGTATATGTATCACTTGGAGGCTTATACGTGATATTTTATGGGCAAAATTTCCTGTCACGTGACATTTCAATGAAAGCAACATTCGTGTGTGATCATGTACCCCAGAATAAAGCTCAAGTTGCAGAGTACAATGATAATAAACATATTGCACTAATGATTACGAGACTTCCGTTAGAAATACAGGTTAAAATCATCACTATCAATCCCAGCTCCTCATTAAAATGTGTCAATTCACATTTCTATATGCTTTACAATGATTTATTCTACAATAAGATAATAGGGACATTTGGCGAGGACATCAACTGCGTCTTGATCAAAATTATATCATGGATGCAAAAATATATAAAGAGTTTGGATGTTTTCAGACTTCAAGCAAGAAACATCATTGCAACGCGCTTAGGATTGAAGGATAATTCAACAGAATTAGAAGGGATTAACAAACTAAATACTCTCTACATTAAAGATTCTTGGAGATACATATATTCGGTGTTGAAGAACAAAAGACTTTTCGCTGAGTACTCTGACTATAAGATTGACGAACCAACAAATTATATTTACAATCATTTTGTTGAAATTAATAGAACTTACTTATTGTCATACACCAAAACTTTGTGGTTGAGCCCCGGAAAATACAACTTGAACATAGGGTTAGTGATCAAGCATGGAAGCGGCTTAGGTACTACCAAGTTTGATGTCAAGTACGAGGACAATGCTGGAGAATCAGTTACTCAGACATTCTATCCTCCCACAAATATAAATGAAATTCTCCCCAAGCAACAATTCTGCCTTTTGAAAATTGGTGAGTTTTCATTACCGCAAGAAAACATAAGAGCATCAGAAAATCCTGAGGCACATACAAACTTACTTAAAGTTGAGTTTACTATGGAAGAAATTGGATTATACTTGAAGTCCGGCTTTCGTATATTCTTCATCGACATCGCACAGCCCTCATTGCTATTCAATGATTATGACCTATTGTTTTACACTGTCAAAGAAACAGACTACAAGTACTTCATCAATCTCCCCTTGAAAAATGTTTATAAAGCTTTGGATGTTGTTCAAAATGGTCATCAGACAAGCCGAGAAATTCCTTACGGTGAAGGAGATCCAAACATCAATTCTGGCTTTTATGATGATGACTATTTAATACCAAACGACGAAACTCAAAGCCTTAATAATGAGGAAGACGAGCTACTAATGAGATATGCTGATTTTTACTTCAATAATAAATTCAAAAAAAGGCTCTTTAAGTTCAATACCATCTATCAACAGCGTCAATTTATCAATCGGTTCGGAAATTTTGAACAAGATTGGGAGGACTACCCAGAGAAAAATGCTGAGGACATTGCTGTTGACTCGAAAAAGGGAAGAATGCAACCTCAAAAAAGTTGTTCTTACGATCGGCAAGGCCTCAAATGGAAAATTCCTATCTTAGGAGAGTTGTAGTATTGCTTCGTTGTTTTTGAAAAATTTACTAGAAGAATATAGAAACTTTCAAAAATTTAGAAAGATTTACAATTATTTATTTTACGCACTAGTTTCTAGAATCGTAGCACGATGGATTACAGTGATTAGCTACAAAAAAAGTAAGACCAGACTACCAAGTAAAACACGATGCATAGCAAGAGCTCATAGAGAGACAATACGGATATTCCTCAAATATTAGCCTATTGCTCTCGAGGATTTGTGAATGGTTTGCGACTGTACCCGATAAGGAACCAGATCCTGCATATCAGAGCATGCTATTGGAACGAGATCTTGAACTCATAATAAGGGAATGACGGCGCTAGCCAGAAAGCGTTTTGTCAAATCATGTATCAAAATAGTGAACACTCCGATATGAGGACAAGTAGCAAAGATACGTCTGGTAAATTAGACAATACGCAACCTGAAACTCAAAAGGGCGAGGAAATGCCTCAGCATAGGATTGATGAAGGGAAAGAAAGAGAGGTGGATAACAAAGCTTGGGATGATCCAGCATCACCTGAAAGATCTGAAACAGAGGGTTCTTCGAATTCGAATCCTGGGCCCGAAATGAATAATAGAAGAATCATATTGCAGCGTTTCACTATTTACAATTCGACCACCACGATGTACATAGTTGGGAGCAATGCCAAAGAAAGCTTGTTCAGGATCCTTGAGATAGGTAAAGATGTCAATGGCAAAAATTTGCAAATCATTGAGGACAAAAACTATTTTTACACACGGAAAGATATGATAGAGCTACTCAATGGACTTGATGAGTCTATTGATGGCGGAATTCACAAAATCACACAAGGTTATGGACTCCTTGGTTTGATTAAATTCACCAAGGGTTATTACTTAAGCATAATTACTAAATGCAGTCAAGTTGCAATTCTAGGGGGGCACTACATTTACCATACAGACGAAACTAAGTTGATTCCACTTGATATTAATTACAAAAGACCAGAAAAATACAGCGACGAAGAAAGGCTTTTATCAATATTTAAGTATCTAGATTTGGGCAAAACATTTTACTTCAGTTATTCTTACGATATCACAAACACCTTGCAGACAAATTTTATCAGGCATAAAAAGTCAGCCATTCAGCATAATTTATACGACCATTCTGGTTTGAGCGTGGATTCAAACGTTTCAGAATTCGAGCATAATGAGAGATTTGTGTGGAACAATCTTCTATTGAAGCCAATCCTCGACAACCCGGATATTGCAACGTACGAATGGTTTCAACCGATCATTCATGGATTTATTGACCAAGCTAACATCTCCATATACGGGAAGAAGTTTTATATGACAATTATTGCAAGAAGATCACACCATTATGCAGGCGCACGTTTTCTCAAAAGAGGAGTCAACGACAAAGGTAACGTTGCAAACGAAATTGAAACAGAGCAAATTGTCTCGGATATGCTCATATCATCATTTCACGACTCGAAGTACGGATTTTATAATAATCCTCGCTTCACTAGCTTTGTTCAGCATAGAGGTTCTATACCATTATATTGGACGCAAGATTTGAACCGACTACCCAAACCACCAATTGAAATAAACTTAATGGATCCATTTTACCAAAGCTCCGCTCTCCATTTTGATAATCTTTTCCAAAGGTATGGACTGCCAGTTATTGTTCTCAACTTGATCAAAACTAAAGAGAAGCAACCAAGAGAGCTGAAGCTCAACTTGCATTTTTCCAATTGTATCAAATACTTGAATCAGTTTTTGCCGACTGAGCACAAATTGCAATATTATAGTTTTGACATGTCCAAACACCTGAAGAAAAACTTAGATGTTATCACCCCTTTGCAGAAAATTGCCCACAAATCAATAAGAGCTACAGGGTTTTTCCATAATGGGAAAGACATCGATTCTACAAAGCTTCAAAAAGGGATTCTTAGAACAAATTGCATCGATTGCTTAGATCGTACCAACGCAGCCCAATTTATTGTTTGCAAAGAAGCATTAACTCATCAGTTGAAGAGTTTAGGTTTAATAAGTAGCCATCAAACTCTCGAGTACGATTCAGATCTCATTAATATTTTGACAGAAATGTTTCATGACCATGGAGACACGATCGCTGTTCAGTATGGTGGCTCCAACTTAGTGAATACCATGGACTCTTATAGAAGAATTAACCAATGGTCATCCCATACGAGAGACATTTTGAACAGCGTGAAGAGAATTTACTCGAACTCATTTATGGACCTGATTCGTCAAGAGGCAATTAATTTATTCCTCGGAAACTATATTTACAGTTCAACAAAACCTAAGCTATGGGAATTACAAAATGACTACTACCTTCATAATGATATCTCTATTGAAAATATCAGAGTGAAACGAAGTTATATTACTTGGTTCACGGAAAATAACCTTAAAAATTCAAGATTTGAAATAAAGAACAAATACATTGCAGCAAGTCAAAAGAAAATTGAGTCTAACATAGACAACAATGATAATTGGTTCAATGAGTGTTACGTTCCTCGTAAATTTCAATCCTTGAACGAGGTTTTTCAATTCAATATGAATTCTAATGCTCGATACTTTCCTTCTAACATTGAAAACATGCCATTCAAGTACTTTGATTATAGCCCTTTTGAGTCTCGCAAAGTAAAAAACGAGGATCTACCAACTATTATGAAATCGGTCGGCATACAGAAGAGCACGGTACCCGATGACAGTAGGAACGATTATCCTTTATCTCGAACTAATCTCGACCGATCAGATCGGCTGATTCTGAATGAACACGAGAGCAAAATAGAAGGTTTGCAAGCAAAAAGATTGAAATCGTTTCTAGCAAGTAAAATTGAGAGTTTTGGATATGCAAATCAAGAGAGGGATCTTCCTGATTCAGAGTTTTCAATGACTCTTAATTTCCTTCAAAATGATAATAGCTCACTTACTTTCTCTTCCAAATTTATTCCAGCTCGTATCATAAATCCGACTATAGATGCTGCAGATGAAGCCCTATACTCAGGGCAGTGGGACGCAAATGAGATACTTGAGAAGACTAGAGAAACATTTCGTCGCGAAAACAAATCCACGAATACCAAAATGGAGGATCAAGAAACCTACAGGTATTATACAAGTTTCTTCACTCAACAACCAACGCTTACCGATACTAAAAAAGCTTTAGATACTAGCTCAGAAGTAACAACAACAACTGGCGATGACGCACAGTTGTATCGGAAATATTTGGGAATGGATGACAGAGATATTGATTTTGATACAGAAGATGAATACTTTAAATAGTTTACAGTCGAATAAAATCAGAGTGGTGACACCGATAATGTAGCTTTCCTCATTGATTGAGCTCAGTGGCACGATAATACTTGACTAGCATCAAAATTTGAGAACCTCGAAAATATTGATGTTGCAATATGCCCGTGTGTTGGCGTTAAAATGAACTGCTCCCGAACATTGAAAACAGATCAACCTCCGCTAAAGAAAGGAATATTACTGCCCAGAAGATCATAGGCTAAAAGGATAATAGTCTCTTGAAAGCTAATCGATTTTCAAACCAAATGATACTCCAGCCTACAAATTACAGTACTAAGAACTAATCGAACCTGCCGCTTTCTAATCAAAATTCTATGTAAACCTATTAAACTTATGACGGGCCTGAAGTTCGTTTTAGCCAAACGACTCACGTATCAAAAACAACGTTTCATTAAATTGTTTTCTCCAGCTTCAGCAACACCTCAACTGGGTTTTGAAACTCCTGACCCATACCATAATAAATATAATATAACGCATTTTCAATGCTATCACATTTTGAAAACCCGTGCTTACGAAGACCATTTAAATATATGCTACAATACTATGAAAATAAACTTATTTAGCTTCACAATTTATATTTGAAAGAATATGCTATGATATAAAACTTCCAATTTTCAAAATACAAAATTAGCGTAGGGGAAATCTGAATACCATTGAAGCTCTTTAAAGAACACAAATTAGGCTAACAAGCTTTAATTATTCAAGTGCTTTTCTGCCTAATAAACCCATACCACAAATAAATCAAGGAAAAATAACTGAAACCACCGTAATACATCCTCTAAAACTCAACAGTTTTACCGGTTTTTGATACAAAATCAAAATATATGTATTTTCACTCGTTCGTTGTGCTAAATTCATTGTTTCTTACATGAATGAATAGAGATCTTACTCATATACCTGGTATATATCACTTCTACTACTCCACTTTGTGTCCACTATTAAATAAAAACGATATTCATATGAATTCATAGATAATATTATAAATCATATTAATATATTCAATTCAGAAAGCTCAATCACGATCTTATTCACATCTCCTGCTTATTAATGCGTTAATTCCATTATAGTCAAATCAATTTAAAAAATATGAACTGACACTTCATTGAAGTTGGAAATTAGTCTAATTCATCCCACCATTGGCATTCAATCATTAATTACTAAAATGAAGTTAAGTATATTTATAGATATAATGCTTCATTTTATTCATGGTAAAATCCTCTGGATCAATATCTTATTAGGTGAAATATTGATTGTTGGTAGCAAGGAATTCAGATATGATATTGAAAATCCGAATGATGTATATAAGAGCAAAATTAGAGACCACTGGAAAGATCAATAGTCGATATGATTAATAGGGATTGTCAAAGTTTTTAGGTTGTCTGAAGCCCAATTCTTATCTAAAATGAATATTTGTACTTGTAATTGTGTGTTTGAGCGTTAATATTTACTAAAATTCTTCATCAATTATTGCGAAACGAATTTATTCCAGATTATATGAGCCCACCTAACCATTTTACTGCTGTTTTCGTCTTTTGTATGGCTATTAGCAACATCGCTCAATCAAAATGGATCTCTATAGTCACGCTCAGTCGCTGATATTACAATTTTATGCATTTGTTTTCATGAATAAATTCTTCATGCTTATTTCAATTTGTTATTTCGTATTATGCGAGGTTCTTTGCAATGTGAATGATGAATTCAGTTGAAGTTGTATCGCTCTGATATTTTTAGAAAACACGAATCCTTAATGTGTATCCAAAATTTTATCTCTGCAAGTAATATTGTACTATTTGTTTGAAAAGTATTCATCTCATTTTATTTAGTTGAATCCTTACATAGTTGAAATGATAAAAATCATGTCGGAATAACAAGTGAGTAGTTTCATTGTTTCTAAGCTTGAAGGTGTGGAATTTACAATTAGAGTATAAAGTTAGTGGAGGTTTTTCTAATGTATCCTATTGTTACATAATATTTCTGTCATTTAGGTGGAGTTGGTTTATTCGATTTTTTCTAAAGCCTTGATTCTGGATGGTCCGGGTGATTCATAAAAGGTTCATCTTTCTTGATATCAATCTTAATTGCTTCAATAATTAATAATAGGTATATTAATCTAGGATTTGTCGGGAACGCTTCCCTATAATTTGTGTTAATGTTATTATTTGAGCAAAGGCCTGTTTTGAACACTCTGATTTTTCAAAGTTAAATTCTTGGTTTGCTTACGCTCCCCAGAAGGAAAGGCACAGTGGACTCCAGTCTTCGCAAAGAGCGGACCCGGCCAAGCATCCCCAAGGTTCAACTACAAGCTTTTCAACTGCAAGAAGTTTAATGTACGCTTTTGGAGCTGGAATTGCCGCGGCTACTGGCACCAGACTTGCCCTCCAATTGTTCCAATTGTTCCTCGTTAAGGTATTTACATTGTACTCATTCCAAGTACAAGAGCGATCTTATGAGTTGGCTATCTAGATTTTCGAACTAAGGCTTCTCATATCTTATTCATTTGATCATGTCCATTGAGTAGTATATTTAACTGCAGTTGATTCCAATATTCAGATATCGAGATTTGGCGAAATTGTTGTGTTTGAGTACAATATGAACGTCAAAACTATCCTGCTTGCTTAAGTTTGATTTGATCGGTAGTGAAAAGACGATCCGTGTCAAGAATATCCGCTGTGTGCCTTGATCTTTTCAACAATTTAGGAATTGTGGGTTGATCTCTCGTTTTGACTACCGACTAATCAGTTCTATTTGCTTTTCTAGGCTCTTTTTCTTCTATTTTTTTACTGACTTTAATTTTGCTACTGAACCACTTTGTTGATTAACGCACAATTTGAAAATATTATCCGCTATCAGGTTGCTGCGAATAGGCTGAAAATTGTGGTGTTGGAGTGTGCGACTATCTCAGCCGTAGTGTTCGTTATCTTTTTTTGCAATCTGACATGAGTGAGTCGTGTCTGGTTTTTTTTTTTTGTTGAGAAACCGACCGATTCAGTGCACTCATAGGAGTCCAGTTTACTAATTTTGCGAGGTTATTTGGAGATTATTAAAGCTTGATATGTTCCTAGACTGCGTGTTCAGCTACCGAATATATGATACTGTTGGTCGGAGTTTATGATGCTGGGATGTAGCTTCCTAGATTTTTGGCTAATTCGGAATTCCCCTCACTTCGGAGCTCGAGTGGGGTGCGCTATCAGGAAAAACCCGGTTCGAATTGACCCGGATCTCTCCGAGTGATTTCAATTTGAATTGAGAAGTGACCTTCTAAGTCTGAGTGAACATGTGAAAGGAGTATCAGCGTGTTCAGCATCTTCGGGTATTTACTTTGTAGTTCGAAACTACAGAGTCTGGGATTAATTTCAATCAAATTTTAGTTTTGGAAATCTCCGAAATGAGGTTGAGGAAAAATTGATTGGGCATCGATGCGGAAAACCATATAAATTCACAATCCGCTCTACTGGATCAAATCGACGGGGAAAAACCTTAGTTCATCATGTCGGAGAGTCCAGTAATTAAGAAGGTCAATTATCCGTAAGTATCGCGGTTCGAGTTTGAATATGTTTGGTTGCTAACGTTTAAGTTTTTGGTATGGAGGTGCTGCTAGCATGGTTGCCTGTGTGTGTACGCATCCATTAGATCTAGCGAAGGTTCGTTTACAAACAGCGCAGACTCCTGGCCAGTCATTGGTTTCAATGGTATACCAGATCATCACAAAGGAAGGATTTTTCAAAATTTACTCAGGTTTGACTGCTTCGTTGTTGAGACAAGCTACTTATTCCACCGCGAGATTTGGAATTTATGAGTCCTTAAAAGACCTTTATGTTGAGAAGACTAACATCGAAAAACCCACGACTGCTGTTCTACTTCCGATGTCCATGATTGCTGGTGCCTTGGGAGGCTTAGTGGGTAACCCTTCTGATGTGGTGAACATTAGAATGCAAAATGATTCAAGTTTACCAATTGAACAAAGAAGATCGTACAGAAATGCATTTGACGGTCTTTATAGAATAACCAAGGATGAAGGTGTCAAGACCTTATTTCGAGGCTTGGTTCCCAACTTGGTCCGTGGTATTTTAATGACCGCTTCTCAGGTTGTCACATACGATATTGCGAAAACCTTACTAGTGGACACATTTCACATGGATGCTACCAAAAAGTCCACACACTTCAGTGCTTCATTGATGGCAGGATTAGTGGCTACAACTGTGTGTTCCCCCGCTGATGTTGTGAAAACAAGGATCATGAATGCAAAGGGATCCTCAGGAGGGGCGGTCTCGATTTTGATGAACGCTGTTAAACACGAAGGAGTCGGATTCATGTTCAGAGGGTGGTTACCATCCTTCATTAGATTAGGGCCACATACAATTGTGACTTTCCTTGCCCTTGAACAATTAAGAAAGTTTAAGTTGGGAATGTAAGTCAGACTGGTTCCATTATAGTACAATTATAGATTAACATATGTAAAGAAATTCTGGATTTCTTGATACCGTATATTGAAGATCAGTATAGAAAATATGGTGAGTAACCCACTTGAACGAAGACTTATTTATACTTGAATGTTGTCTAATTCGCTTTTTTCAAAAGCTTCCTTCTCCGCTTCTAAAATATATGGAATCAAATAGTGGTTGTCTTCCTCTGGTTGGACAGCCTTGTTGCTTGGCAAAAGCTGATGAGTTATAGCTAACTGATGAGCGTTGATGATTCTGTAGTTACGAGAATATGATTCTTGTTCAGGCAATCTACTGAGAGCCTTTTGCATGACAGGACTTTCTTCTGCGAGTAAGTCGTTGAACCTTCTTGTTAGTATTGTACACTTGAGCTATGAGCTTTAAAGATTAACATACTTCAACCCCATTTCTCTGTAGCCAGAGTAAGCTGAAAAAGTCTTGGCGATTGGGGAAACAATCTTGGACAATGTAGGCCTTGACAAGATGTAATCTGCGGCCTTGACGATGGAAGTAACAGAAGCCATGATTGATTGACTAGGAATGATACTGAAAGTTCTAATTTACAATTTGAAAAAAGACTGCGCACTCAAAATTTGTACGAGCCTCATTGGCTAACGTAACACACCAAATTTAGTAGAAAGCGCGCTGCGAACATTTACGAAATCATGGTGCAGTGAGTGAGTATACGTGCATTACGCCAGAAATTCTAATAGTGATATTCATCGGTTGCTTCACCTGCTGTTGTAGGATAGGCACACTTCTGCAAAATTGTTTCTGGATTGACTGTCTCAACCATATTAAAGAGACTTTCATCTTTACATAGAATCAACCCCATGTAACCGCAAGAATTGATTCCCAAGTTCTCATATTTTCCAGTAGATCTTGGAACCAACATCATATAATCGGTTGTAAGAATAAAGTTATAGGATATGTGGAAGGCGCTATTGTCCCTTAAGACGGTCAATGTTCTTTGCAAAAGGGACGCAAAGTACATCGTCAAATCTTCTTCCAGAAAGTCGTCGACTTGGTCAGGTAATCTCGCCACAAAATGAGCAAAACCCAAGTCTGCGTTTTGTAAAGGCTCCTCTTTCACATTAGGTATGAATGGTGGTGATGACATCGAGATTTTCTCGGCAAATGGAGAAAATTTCAGTGGCAAGCTCATAAATTGAATATGCTTATGAGGTTGAGAAGCGCCACTTTCTGGTCCACAATTGTAGAAGGCAAACCAATTGCTTTCGGACAGCTTCAACTTGCGTAGAACGGAAAACGTTGCTCCCAACTCAGAGCTCGACAAGGGGCTGTTTTGAGACTTGAATTCTTTAGTGATGAGCATGAAATGGTAAGGTACAACTGGAAACTTGTTCAATACTATCTTTAATTCGTCATCCTGACCAAATTTCTCCAAGACTGTGAGTTCTGGCTCTGGTTTTGCAAATGGATTCTCCTCTTTGGTTCCTTTTTCTGGCCTTGAAACCAACGAGTGTAGCAAAGTAAGCTGAAAGTCAACTTTTGTAGCGCCGAGATTTCTTGACAAATCTTGACGAACAGCTCCTTCTCCACTTATATTGATGGAATTGCTTTGATTTGCATTGTCAAACTTTGTTTTCAAGATGTCTTCGAAGTTCCCCGGAAGTTCGTAGAACATATTGCGTTATCAGAAGAGTATGATGTGTCTCGCTTTTTTTTAGTTGATCGCAGCAGTTTAGAGATTGAGAATTTTGGATGAAATAAATGTTGCATAGTACAATCGTAATTAATTACGGAGTGTGTGTGTATATATTTGAATGATTATTTAGTAGAAGTGAACTATTAATGCTGAATGTTGTGTTTATTTTTTCTTGAACCAATGCAATATCTTGTTCCCTTTCTTTTTGCCTGATGCATGCACCCCTTCGTCATCCATCAATGTGGAAGATCTGGAAATTTTAGGAGTGAGATCATACATTGAAAAAGAAAAGGACTTACTTTTGGAATGCCTCCTCGTAGGTTGATGCGTAATCGGATCAAATTCCTCATGTGGGTCCAATGTTGCTTTCGTTGAGTAAGCAGATCCTCTTCTATGAAATGATGTCATGGAACTACTACTAGGAAGCTGAGCATTTTTTAATATATCATGCTTTTTAATAGTCGTATCTTTAGCACGCGTTTGCTCCTGCTTGTTGGACAAAAGAGATTGAGTATTAGTAGTATTGTTTTGCTGGTTTTTTGTCATTTGCTTCGTTAATGGGGGGTTTTCAGCCACCTGTATGATTTTGCCCGCTGAGTTTTTACTCTTGAACATTGGTATTTCTGTCATTTTCAAAATTTTCTCTTCTGAGATTGAAAGTGGTCTTCTGGATGTTGATTTTTTAGGGGATGCCTTTACTGAAACGTTTTCTAGGGATTTTGTTAAATCAAGCGAGCCACACGAAGAAGTGGTCGGGCTCTGTGCTGACTCTTTGGGTTTCATTGAAGTTGTGTGTTTTGGGTCAGAATTTTGGCCCATGCTAGCCTCACTTAAAGTTGGCGAAACTCCCTCAGTGACAGCTAAAGGTGGTGAATGTTCATCAGCGATGAAACCATCCTTGACAGTAGAGCTAGTAGAGCGAGAATGTATCGTCTCGTTACCAACACTGATGACGATGGAGGGGGTGACACTCAAAGTTGCCTCTGCTTCAGATAAATGGCCCTGTTCTAGATGCAGAAAAGATGCTTGAAACGGGGAATTCTTGGAATTTGATTTTGAGTTTATGTCGTTTTGAGATGCCCATGATGAATGATCTGTTGACTGAATTGTTTCATTGCTGGATATAGCCGACGAAGATATTTCTGATGTGACACTTGTAGGACTGGCTGACTCGGTTTTTGAGTGGGCTAACAACTTGGGACCTCCTAGCAAATTTGCTTTATGCAATGTCAGAGTTTTGACAAATTTGCTGTGTTGGGATGGCCCTGGTTGATGTTCTGGAAGTTCGTGTGATTTGGATGCGTGAATTGCAGAGTTCCCTGACTTATCTTGCAGCAAAGGATTTGGTGAACTAATGCTATGTTTAATCTCAGAAGTAGTCGGCCTGAGATCATTAAATCTAGAAAGACTTTGACGAGTTTGAACTACCAGAGGCCTTTTGGGGTTGGACTTAAGGCTCGGCAAACTGGACGAATGGCCCAAGGATCTATTCTCTATCATTGAACTGCCGCTATTGATGATATTCGTTCCGCTGCTATTAGATCTCACGATGTTGACGCTTTCAGACGAGGAAACCTTAAGTGCATTTGAAATGCGATTCGACTGATCATAAAAGCTTTGGTATCTGTTTGCTTTTGCACCAGATCTTTTCCCGCCTGGAGTTGAAACGTAAATTCCAGATGTATTTGGGGTACTTGATAGGTTGGTAATGAACGCTGAAGACGATGAATCTTTCGATGAGTTGGAAATAGTCTTTTCAATGGTATTTTGCGGATTTGTTCTAGCATGAGAGCTCCGAAGACTTGAGCTTGAGGAGTTTGCGGAGTCATTACCGTATATAAGACCACTTCCCACGGCTTGGCTGGGTGGAAAGCTTGTGAAAATATCTGTTCCATTGGAAGAATCAGCCTCTGTGAAATCTATTGTACTTCGAGCATTCCGCTTATTCTCTTGATCGATGTCCTCTTCGTCGATACCGTCCGATTTTTCTTGAATAGGCTGACTGAATAAAAATCCTGAGTTATTATTTATGCCGTGATTCAAAAGAAAATTGAAGTTCGATGAGTTTGTCAAAGGCGAAGAAGCAAAAGAGGATGATGACTGCTTTACGAAGGGCGATGCTAAAAATTCATCATCTGGGTGATTCTCCAAACCACCGGGGTCGAGACGGGAATTTTGCAAGGGTAAACTAGAGTTAGAGTTATTGTTAGAACCATAAGTCCCATTGCCGATGTGAAGGTTTGCACTCAAAATTTCATCAAGATCAATCATTGCTTCGTGTACATTTTCTCCGGTTGTACCAATGTCGTTTGCGGAAACAAACTTGTTTTTATTGCTCATCGTGCTATTATGTGAAGCTGCTTTCTTCTGGTTTAGTTTAATAGGGGAGTTCAACGTATGCGCACTATGGAAAAGAGACTTTCGAGAAGGGGATTGAGCACTGAAAATACGAGGTGAACCAGTGGGAGCTTTGAAATATTCGGGAGTTGAACTTGGAAAAGAATAGTCGCTGCTTCCAGTTTTGGTGGTGAAATCATCGGAGTTGTTGAAATTATAATGTTTCGGGAAATCTGCTTCCATTCCTTTTGATGTATTCGTCATGTGGATATTATTCATTGACTTAGAGCTTGGTGAAGGTGAAAATAATCCTAAACCCATTGCATCAAAATCGCCTGATATTGCTGCAGATCTTCTATGCCTATGTGTACCTCCACCCAGGGGAGCAACTGATAGATAATTCGACAGGGTCGGTAAAGAACCCATGATGTAAATGAAGGTGTTCGAGTAACAATAAGTGGTGAATATTGCTGATTAGGCTGAAAGAACTTCTTGATTATCACTCAGCTGACGAAACGGTAGTCCAGTTTGGGGTGAAATGGGATACAGCCGAAAGCTGAAAGCCTCAAATGGTAGTAGAACACCTGGCGGTTGAGTGTTGTTCCACTTTTCGAAATCGAAGTTACCCACTAAAGCCTAGTGTTAATGGTTTGAAGCCAGAGAGTACACCTTTAATTGACCCTTTATGGATGGCGATCTAGGTTGAATGCAAGGAATCGCTTTACACGATGATTAGTTGAAACTTGGTGAATTCGCTAGTTCATCTAACTTTGAGTCAAAAAAAAAAATCATTACATACTCGTGTAAGGGCAAAGTGCACCCGATGTGAGGGAAAAGATATTTTTGAAGGAGCGAGTTTAGGACATGCCTGCCGTGGATAAGAAATGAATCCACGAGTTTCAAGTATAAGGAAACCATACAGGATTCTGGGTTTATTCAGGGGTATTTGAAAGTACCAGTTACCATTTTTGCATATTATTATGTCATTTTTTCGAATATTTGCAAAAATTTTTTTTTTTTGCGTTAGTTCATGTCAATTAGGGATTGAATAAAACTGATGTCACACTGTTCCAATTTTTGGATGTTTGAGTTCCCAAAAGAAAACTTGTATCTTTATTCCTACTTCATCTAGCAGACTAAAATTGGTACGTAATGTTATATATTAATTTATCAGATATAATATTTATGCTACTAGTCTTGAACAATTGTCGTCACTTCTTGTTCTTTTTGGCAATTCTTCTCAATGCTCTCTGCTCATTCTTCATGACACCATCAACCATCTTATACTTACCTTTAACACCCTTGGGCCTACCACTCAACCCTCTGTTTGATCCTGTGGCAACAACTAAGGTTACCTTAGGTTTTGTCTTTTGTTTCTTAGTCATCTTCTTCATCAACTTCTGTATTTCCTCAGCTTTGTCTCTTTCAGACTTGCCGCTGTCCTCATTGATCAAATCCGATTTCTTCTTCAACTTCTCAAGTCTTCTTAAGGCTCTCATCTTTTTACGCCCTTGAGCCTCGAGGACTTTCTTGATAGGTCTGGCATTTAATTGTCTCTCCTTTTCTTTGATGGCCAATGCAGCTTCTTTTGTTATTGGTTTAACAAGTTTAGAGTGCTTCTTCTCATCATGAATGAACCAGTCAGGTAAATCTTCTTTGTCTCTGAAGGAATATCTATTAATACCCTCATCAATCAAGTCATGCTTATTTTTCTGACCCAACGCAACTTGATGTGCCAAAGTCATTGCTTCCACTGTTGCAAGATCAACTCTTTCTTGTTGGGTTTTCGCTTTTGACAATTGCCTTCCCACGATATCGGCATCAGAGTCAGAGTCAGAGTCTGAAAATGAGTTTTGTTCTTCGGTTTTGACAATTTCAAAATCACTCTCATCCTCAGAAACTTCTTCATCGCTACTATCTCTCGAGGAGATAACATTGGCACCAGCCGCAGCATTCTTTTGATCTTGAGAATGTGGCTTCTTGCTCAAATCCTCCAATAAAGAATCATCACCCAACTCTCCGAATATAGAATCAGAGGCAAAAAAGACTTTAGCACTCTTCGACAAACCACCCTGAGATTTATCTGCAATTAATTTTATATGCTCATCATCATCAAGGTCCAGCTCAGACTCGCTTTCCATCTCATAGTCCTTTTCCTCATTATCTTGGTCTTCATCCGAATTAATACCTTCCCATCCCTCATCGTCAACATCGCCTCTAGTCTGCTTAGCACGGTAATTAGCATCTCTCTCCGATTTCCTTTGTTGATAAGCGCTGTACATATCATCGAGCTGGGCTTCCAAATCATCAGCTTCATCAGCTGAATCTTCATTGTTATCTTCAAAATGAATTTCAGTATCCTTTGCTCTCAGTTCATCGGTAAAAATCATCTTTTTCTTACCTCTGGATAACTTTTCTAATTCTCCTGTTTTTTCTGCCGTTTTCAAATTGAACAACGAATCTGCACCAATTTGTGCAGCATCGATACCAATATTCATGTCCGTTAACATATTCATTTGATTTCTTACAATCTCTTTTTGCTTTAATTCATTTGCTCTCTTCTTGTCTCTTCTCAACCTTTGTTTCTGTTTATCGGTCAAATCTTGTAATTCTTTCTCAATTTGTTGATCTTCCGTTAAAGGCTCAACTTCAACAAGATCTTCTTTGGAGTCGGTCTTCTCATCTAAATCTAATAGTTCACGAGCTTGTTTTCTGAACTTAAGAATGAGTTTGAATTCTTTCCTACCTAAAACTTTTAAATCTTTAAAGCATTCCAAAAGTTCAGGGGTGCAAGTCTTGATTTTCTTCAAAATCTTCCATTCATGATCATCCTTATCAGGCTGCTCTATTTTGTTAAGATCACCCAAAGTATTGATAGGATCCTCATTTCTGATGAATTCACCTAAAGGCATTGTATGGTACAATAAATAGTCTCCCTCTTCATAACCCGTTCTGTGTCTGGTTTTCTTCTCTGGGTTAAAAATTTTAGCTTCATTATTGGTGGTGGATGTTGCAAGTTCTTCGAAAACTTCCTTGGGATCCAATAATCTGGGATCCAACTTTTTCGGAGCTTTGAAATTTTTACAGACCACAAAAATTTCGGCAGAAACGTTACGAGATGCTGGTGGTTTGGTTGCTTCGACTTTTTCAAAAAGTTGCTGAAATACCCACATTAAATTGTTGTAATCTCTGGATCTGAAAATTTTGGTGACGAATGTACCTCCCGCATTCAAATTTTCCACAGCCAATTTCAAGGCTTGTAAAGTCAACTGCGATTGTGTGAAAGCGTCCTGAACCCATCCTAAACCAACGTTTGGCGCACCATCGTGCAATACAGTGTCAGCTTTCCAAGTTTTCATGTGTCCTCTTAATTTAGAGCGACAATCTTCAGTTGTGATATCCGATTGAAACGTGATACAATTTGGGAGGGGTTTGATTGGGACTATATCAACACCTATGATAAGTGAATTAACTGGACATAACTGTGAAGCAACTTGACACCAAGAACCTGGAGCTGCACACAAATCAATGACTACTTTAGACTTTTCTAAGAAGTGACCATACTTCTCGTTTATCTGAACAATTTTGAAAGAAGAACGGGCACGATAACCTTTCTCTTTGGCCAAGTAATAGTAACGATCCAAACGACCTTTACTATTTTTCTTCTGTGTTTTACCCATGACTTAGGAAGGAGTTGATATGGTGCATAAGCAATGGAATTAAAATCTTTCTGGAGATGAGATGATGAGAATATGACACAAAAAAGGTTGCGCGAGTACTTTGTATTTTATGCAGGATATTTAAATGTACGTACTCTGTTAGTATCTTTATAAAGCCCAACTCATCGATTCGTCATTGTTTATAAAAGTATGCTCGATCGAATTGATATTACTATCGTTACAGAAGTAACATTCTTTAAATAGTACTTCGTCCAATTCGGTTTTGTTCAAGGCCGATGGGCTTTTCTCAAAACTCAGAAATATCTTTTTGAACTTGTAGTTACCCTTCAGCTTAAGGACTAATCTTATGAAGCAATCCTTATGACTGCCATGATGACAATTGGGAAAAAACACGAAGTTTCTGGAGATGAGGAGCTCCAGACAAATTTGGCATGGCTCACCTGGTTGAATAATGGAGTGAACTTTCGATTTATATGGATCTTTGTGGAAGTCTTTGATTCTTTGTTTCAAACTGGATGATATTTCTTGCGATTCCAGCATTTCCTGCGAAAGCTGGTTAATCTTATTGTTATACTGATTCAATGAGTTTACAATCTCATCTTTGAACTTACTGATGATCACACTCTCAGGGAATAGCGGTAAGATGTCATTTAGATTCAATGTACCGACAGTCTTGTTCATATTGGAGAGATTCAAAATATATCTTAGCACTTTATTGAAAACCTCCAGATTGAAAGAAGTCAGCAGAATAGTATGGTCAGTATTTATAATCGAACTCTTGATCTCATCGGTGACATTGTGGATGTCAACACTTGCATTTTGTTCACCATTTTTTGTCAGCCTTTTCTTCGAATTAGTATAGTCAATATTAATGTCATCGAGAAAGGCGAACTTGGCACCTTCACTTACTCGCTTGATTAAGTACTTGGCGTACATAATCCATAAATGCTTTCTGGACGAAAAGTTTTTATCTTCAAAATTGATTTTGCTAACTTCCTCAATATCTTGTCTAACATCACTCGATCCTATATTCATAATCGAAGTAAAGTTGAAGTTCTCATCAGATAATTTGGTTTCATTCAAATCCGAATTATGCTCATCGTATTTTCTCAAAACGAATCCAGCTAAGTCATTCAAGTCATGGTCGATGGCAAGTTTCAAGGCCTGCTCAAACATCGCCATATCGTTAATAAGTATCAACACGGCCGGGTGGTATTGTTTGTGTGATAGGCATAACCTTAGAATAAAATTCGAATCATAAACTTGGACTTTTCTGGGGACTTTCGTCAATTTCTCGTGTTTCATCTGACTCAAAAATTTGATTGCTTGCTTTGTAGACGATGACTTCTTTTCAGGGTATGATATGAGCAACGAAAGGTAGTAGTTATTAATGTGCCTGTCCCTAAGGCCTTTATCGTATATGAGTTTCAGTAACAATTGAATAGTGAAGTTATCTTCGAGCGGGAGATGGCGATTTTTCTTGTTGTATATCAAAATGGCAGGCAAGAACTTGTTGTATTCAACATTTCCATAGAATTTAAGCCAAGTTTCGATTGTTTCTCTTGGAGCGTTCAAAAGTAAGATGGGCGCGAAGGAATATATGACGGATTTTGCATTAGGTTGGTTCGATGCAAACAATTTTGTCAATGCTTGGATACTTTCATTCCAATTCTTAGTATCCACATGATATCGCAATATGAATTCATAATCTCTTATAAATTCAGCGTAAAATAAAAGTTTTTTGGAATGATGAAGTTCTTTCATAATTTGAAAAATAGTTTTTGTATCAAGAACTTTATGATTCTCACTCAAAAATTGATTGAAGTCATTATCAATTTCAGCCAACATAGATGCATTGATCGAGCGCGAAGTCTGAATGTGATCATTTTGTTCCTCCTCGACCTTATTTCCGTCTAGAATATACTCAAGTCGAATTAGCATCCTGAGCATCAGCTCCACAATCCAACTTGACAAAATTGTTACTTGAATCTTATTGCTGTTTCGATACTTGGCCAGATCAAATTTAGCGCGTAAATACACAATGAAAAGCTTTTGCGAAAAGAGCGATGCAATGGTCGAGTTTTTCGCCATATATTCATTGTTCCAATTTGGTATCACCCCACTAGTGGCATGTTGCATTTTAAAAAGCATAAGAGAAACTTTGTCGAATGCTTCACTCAGCTGGGCTAGCAACTTAACTCCTCGCTCCTGTAGACTCATTGCTTCTATTATAGCGTCTTTCGAATTCAACGACTCAGGATCAATAGCACCGTCTTGTAAAAGTTTGTATCCTTGCTTGATCATAACGAGATCTTTCTTGTAATGATTGTTCAGATCCAATTGCAGAATGAATCTTAAAGCTTCTTCATATTTTCCTAGCTTGTAATAGTTATACCATACTGAGATTGATTCGTTGTGGATGATGAGCTCAAAAATAGTATTGCGTGTGAAAATCCAATACGTCTGGCAAGTGTAATCAAAAGTCAAACCAATCACAAACTCGTCATCAGGAATATATTTCTTCAAAGAAAGTTTTTGAGGTTGTGTATGTAGAGATAGTTTATTGTAGATGAGTAGTGCGTCGTGATCTTTATTCAACACGAATATATGATGAGGTGACAACAAAAGTCCTCCCCTTGCTGAAATTGCATCTCCCTCAATAGATAACTCTTTCATTTGAGAAAGTTCTAACTCTTCATCTTTACAGTAAACTTTATTTTGAGGAATCGTTATTTGTACAAATTGGGTATTGTTCGAACCGAAAATTGAATTCTCAGAAGTCAAAATCGAGATAACTTCAGGCAGCGTTGACTGAAGACATTTGAAAATCCCTTTTGACTCTTGATCAAATAGTTTCCAAGAATATGCCACTTTGTTAGTGAGTAGTCTCAATTCCTGGAAGTCTTCGATAAAAGTTAATCCTCTAATTTCCTGTTCCAGCGATGGTTTAAAAGCAAGTTTGAGATATTTGTCATCTCTTTTATTTTCCTGAGTGGTTGGATGGTGTGCTTTAATTGAAGCAATGTATACTGATGCATTTGCTGTTCCAATAAGAACTTCACAAACTGTATCATCGTTTGATGTCTTTGCGAATGCTGTAAATTGAATATCTATATTTTTGAGTTTTGGCAACGCCTTCATGGATTTGTATGAATCATGCAAGTAAAAATAATCTCCGTTGTTCGTGTGTACTAACAAGTGTTTTCCATTATGATGTTGCCAGAGCTCGGTTATTCTTGTGTCCAGGGATCCTGGAACATCAAAGGTTTGGACTTTTGCAGGATGGCTGAGATTGATCTTAAATAAAATATTGCTGGCACCAAGTATCATTTGATTATTTTGTACAGACAAGCATTGCAAATTGTTGTTTAGACCAAATTGTAGTTGAACTTGTTCAATCTCGAAAGAAGGTTGATCACTCTTGATCGATTCAAAATTCGAGCCGGATGGTAAAGAATCAACTCCGGTATTCTCATCCTCATCACCGCGGTGAATTGAAGTCATTTGTCCGGAGTAGCGTCTGATTCGTGTAATATTGATTTGGAATACACAGCGTATACTAGTGAATGGTCTAAGTGGTACTGCACACAGAAATCCAGATAGTTCACACGCACACTTCGGTTGTTGCGATTACAAGCCGAAGTGAGTGCCCAAAAACCAAAGAGCTTGTGTCCCTTGAGAATATGATAGCTACCTTATTCACTAATCTAACAAGTAGTATGCCAAATTAGCTGAGAAATTTACTTCGCCTCGAGGGATATTCATCTATGATACAGGCCAAACTTTTGAAAGGCACGAGATAAATTTGGTTCACCCATGTAAGTGTCTCTCGTGCAGATCACCTCTATTTTTAAAGCGGCGCTGGCACATAGTCACGTTTTTATAATTCGCACCTGTGCCCCTTTTCAAAAAAGAGGCAAAGATAAAACTACTGTCAGTCCGCAAGCCATTGCATTCACGATAGGAGACACACAATCAATTGATTGAAGATCATCATCAACAATGAATGTATTGAAATATCTGAAGAAGTATCCCAACTTAGAGCAATCAGAAATCTTCTCCATAATTGAAGATTTTCGTGGTATCGACATTTCTGATAACGGTTGGGTTGAGAAGAAAGATATCATTTCATCAGTCTCACTGAAAGGTAATTACTCTTATGACCAAACGAGAGAAGCGTTGAAGCGTGTCGATCTCGACGCATCCGGTCACGTTGAACTTGATGATTATGTCGAGTTGTTCGCAAAGTTGAAGGAGGACGATGCTCCGGTTTCAAACAAGCCACAAGCGCCAGGAAGACCCAAGAACAAACCAGCTCCACCTGTGCCAACAAACAACGCAGCTCACAAAACCTTCATATCGGGAAAAACATCCGGAACGACGCACACCATTAATGACGAAGAGAGAACCGAGTTTACTAGACATATCAATTCAGTTCTTGCAGGTGATTCCGAAATTGGTGATCGCTTACCCTTTGATACCGAAACATTTCAAATCTTCGATGAGTGTAGAGATGGTTTAGTTTTGTCGAAATTGATCAATGACTCCGTACCTGACACTATCGATACCAGAGTTTTGAATTTGCCTAAAAATAAAAAAGTTTTGAATAATTTCCAAATGTCAGAAAACGCAAACATTGTTATAAACTCTGCCAAGGCCATTGGCTGTGTTGTGGTGAATGTACACTCTGAAGACATTATTGACGGAAAGGAACATTTGATCTTGGGGTTGATTTGGCAGATTATTAGAAGAGGTTTGTTATCCAAGGTCGACATCAAGTATCATCCGGAGTTATATCGTTTGCTCGAAGATGATGAAACTCTTGAGCAATTCTTGAGATTACCACCGGAACAAATTTTGTTGCGTTGGTTCAATTATCACTTGAAGAATGCTGGATCTCAAAGAAGAGTTTCCAACTTCTCTAAGGATATTAGTGATGGTGAAAACTATACAGTTTTACTCAATCAATTGCAGCCTGAGCATTGTGACTTGACCCCTTTGCAGACTTCCGATATTAACCAGCGTGCGGAACAAGTATTGGAGCGCGCTGAAAGAATCGGATGCAGAAAGTATTTAACTCCCTCGTCTTTGGTGGCCGGTAATCCAAAATTGAATTTGGCTTTTGTGGCTCATTTATTCAATACTTATCCTGGTTTGGATCCAATTGAGGAGAACGAAACCATAGAGATAGAAGAGTTTGATGCTGAAGGAGAAAGAGAAGCCAGAGTCTTTACTTTATGGCTCAACTCATTGGATGTCGATCCCCCAATTATTTCTTTGTTCGAAGATTTGAAAGATGGATTGGTTTTGTTGCAGGCATTTGATAAGGTGATGCCAGGCTCTGTCTCTTTCAAACATGTGAATAAAAAGTCTGCCAGTGGTGATCTTTCAAGATTCAAGGCTCTTGAAAATACGAATTATTCGGTCGAGATAGGAAAAGCTAATAAGTTCTCTTTGGTTGGTATCGAAGGTTCAGATATCGTGGATGGTAACAAGTTATTAACCTTGGGTCTTGTTTGGCAATTGATGAGACGTAACATCACTAATACACTTTCTCAATTAAGTAACAACAGCAACTTGACCGATTCTGACATCATGAAATGGGCAAATGGGCAAGTTGCAAAGGGTGGGAAAGGTTCCGCGATCAGATCCTTCAAGGATCAGTCAATATCTACTGGTGTTTTCTTATTGGACGTTTTGAATGGTTTAAAACCCGGTTACGTTGATTATGACCTTGTGTATGAAGGTCGTTCAGAGGAAGCGAGATATGCAAATGCTAAGTTGGCAATTTCCATTGCGAGAAAACTAGGAGCTTTGATCTGGTTAGTGCCGGAAGATATCAATGAAGTTAGAAGCAGATTAGTGTTATCATTCGTTGGTAGCTTAATGGCAGTCGAGCAACACATCTAATTTATGCGAACGATGAAAAGCTCTCTATAGTTTAATTTGAAGCTTTGTTAACCTTGTATGTAGCTTGAGGCACAAATTGTCAAAATGTAGCGGTGTTTCCTGTATATAAAACATCCAATGAAACGAGTGAGATTTATAAATTTTTGTGAGAGTAATCATTGACAGAAACCTAGTATCATCAACATGTCTGGTCCAGTCTTACCATTTACTGAAGCAAACTCCAAAAGAGTTGCGTCATTATTCAGACAGGCGTTGAGAACAGCTTTTGATAGCTCATTGAAATTTGATGCCTATCGTAAAGAAACCTTGAAAATAAGGGCGCAATTCGATGCAAACAAGACTGTTAATGACGCAAGTGAATTGGAAAGAATAATCAAGAACACACAGCAAAAGTTGGCAGAGTGGAAGCACCCTGATCCTTATATTACACCATGCAGACCAGGAGGTACCAAATATCAAAGGAATATTCCAGTTGAAAGAGGTCCTCTTGTCCCAGGAGATTGGTGATTTGAAAACCGAACAGCCCCCATCTGAACAAAACGTATGGGATATCATACAAAATGATTATCCATGCTGCATTGATTCCCTTTAATGGAAAAGGAGAAGCATGCTGATTACATGACCGAGTTTGACCTTGCTTCATCTTTCAGCAGATTTCAATTGTTGGATGACTGGTTTAATAGGCAAAGACCAATAAATCATAAAATTCCAACTCATATCAACCTTAAGTTGAACAATATATAATTATTTTACGAAAGTTACCGTGTAGGATACCATCCAAATACAGTTGTGCGTTTCATATTTTGATCCTGCGAAGCGAACAAGTTCTAGATTGAAATACATTAGTGAGTCTTGAGATAAGTACACAGGAGTTGACGTGATCCCGAATTTCTATGAGGCTTCTTCATAAGGTTTTTTCGAATAAACCGTATTTATCACTTGGGATGCTGACTACGCTCTTTTGAAATAGATTAAATGGTACTTGTCAGGTCTGACTAATATAATATTTAGATAACTGCAAGTAAAAGCAATCACTGGCGATTTTCTCAATAGATAAGGTTTGTGACAGTATTTCACGGTAACCTCGTCTCAATTCTCTTCTCCCGCTAAAAATATGATAGTACATTTGACGATCAACTTTTTTTTTGACCTACAAGTTCATCAAAATGTCTTCACATAAATAAGCAAAAAAATTGACTTCAATTACTTACTTTGTCCTTCTTTCGTAGACTTGCGGAGTCGGAACTATTACACCATCGCTCAATTTTGATACCAAGTAGGCACGTATCAAGTTTGGGAGTGCGTATTTGGCTCATCAATATGCCGACTCACGTGACTAATTTTTTTTCCAGATTCTCAAGATGAGATGGCTTCTAGCTTGAAAAAATCGAGAGAGGTGGAGTCTTTAATAAACCTGTTCACTTAGAAAATTCAAGCATGCCTAGATCAAGACGTTCCAAGCTTGTGACATTAGCACAAACCGATAAGAAGGGAAAAGAGAACAAGACCCGTATTTTCGATGAAGTAAGATCTGCTTTGGATGAATTTCAATACCTTTGGGTCTTGCAACTTGATGATGTCCGTACCCCTGTTTTGCAGGATATAAGAACTGACTGGGTCGGATCCAAGCTCATTTTGGGTAAGAGAAGAGTATTGGAAAAGGCCTTGGGTGATACTCCAGAAGAAGAATACAAGGATAACTTGCATAAGTTGTCTAAGACATGCACTGGTCTCCCAGGACTTTTATTCACCAATGAACTGCCAGATACTGTCAAGGCCTACTTCACTGCTTACACCAAACAAGATTACTCGAGGGCAAAGTCTAAAGCGCCAATAGATTTCACCATTCCAGAAGGAATCGTCTACTCAAGAGGTGGACAAATTGCAATCGAGGAAGACGTTCCAATGTCTCATTCATTGGAAGAAACCATGAGAAACAAGCTTAAGATCCCAACCAAAATAAAAGCAGGTAAGATTGTCCTTAATGAGCCATACGTTGTTTGTCGCAAAAATGATACTTTGGATGTCAGACAAGCTTTGATCTTGAAACAGTTTGGTGTTGCGGCTTCCGAATTCAAAGTCAAGCTTGTCTCGTTTTACGATAACGAAACTTCTGAGATCACAGAATTTGATCAGTGAATCCTTGGCAAGTTTGAAGAGTGTTCTTGATTTTGGCATTTATGGACCTTGACACGGCTCATCGAGCGGCATTTTTCACTATCACATCATAGTTTATGTATAATATTTTTTAATTTATATCATTTTAATGAAGCCTTTACTAGTCTACATGATAAGATTCCGTGAGTTTCATGACATTATGCTATATGGGGACTGTCATGTTTATATAGTACAACAATGCAATATGACCTACCATGCTTCGTGGTCCAGTTCGATTTTTGGAATTCGACTTTGTACAAAATACAAACGAGCCGAGCCATTCCCGATATTCTTAAAACCATATGTGTTCTTGCTTGGAACTTGAAAAGAGCAACCCTTGGTGACGACGAATTTGTCAGTATTCAATGTGATTTCTATTAGGCCCTTCACAACGTGGAAATTATAAATTACATCACCCAGGTCTCTCAACAGCTTTGTTCCTTCAAAGGGAAGATCGATCAACCCCGTTGCAGTAAACTCTTGGTCTTGATTGAAAAGAGGAGCGATAGTGAAATTATCCATTCCTGGATTAACATCTCTCGGTGTCTCAAACTCCCCTCCGTTTGGTGCGACGGCTACCATTTTTCGTGCCTTTATATCATCATCGATCACATCAAGCTCGAGGATTTTATCTTGATACCACTCAGAGCCAGATATCTCCGGGTCGGATTCATAGTCATATGATTCTGATTTTAGGTCTTTTTGTTTATTATTAAGTTTGGTTTTCATTCGCGACCTTTTCTTAGCTGTAGATGCAATGACGCTCGAAGTATCAGGTATGTGTACAACCTCTTTTATTTCTTGCAAAGGTACCTTTTTGATGTCTTTTGCCAAGGTAGTATCGGGATCTTGAGATGTTTCGAATGCTCTAGTGTAGACTATTCTTTCGCCTCTCCAAAAGGCTAATGGCGCAATTCTTGTTCTTTTTGAGCGCCGAAGTCCATCGGGGGGTGGTGAGGGTAAAGGAGAAGGTTTGGAGATGGTCTCCACATTTCCAACGTTGGGTCGTCTGCCCAAGGATTTTCTTTTAGTGGTTGGGGGAGGTGAAAGAAGTTCGCTGTTCTCTTGAATAAAATCATTCGTGGTCTCGTTATCGTCATCATCATCTTCGTCATCGTTATCAATAGAAGCCACGGCCGCAGCATTATCATCGTTATTCATGTCGCTTCCATCATCGGAATCCAAAACCGTATTCGTCCTTCTCCTCCTGGGCCTCACACCTAACGCCATTCTCTTAGTAAGCAGAGATGTGGCATTGTTTGCAGTCAGAGTTTTTGCGGATGACCTATGCTCGATGACAGGTGAATAGCTAACTGGGGACAAACTTGACTCATTTATGGTTGGAATTGGTTCAATATCGTCAAAATCAGGCATAATATTATCAAAATTTTCCATTTCATGATTCAAGTTGAAGCTATTCAAATTGGTATTATTCTGGGTTCGAGCTCTTTCGGGCAAAGGCGATCTCAATGGAGACTTTTTGTTCTTCTTCTTTGTGGAGTACTTTGAAGATATCAGAATGGGGGATAAGTTGAATGAAGCAGCTTCCGCGTCTGTGAAGTTGATCATACGAGCGACATTGTCAATGTTATCTCTTGGAGTCACTGTTTGGTTGTTATTGGCGCTTCTTTTCCCAGAGCCACCAGTGGAGAGACTAGCAAGGCTAGCACTTCCTTTTTCAGTCCGTCTTTCCTTGGCATCTTGTATATTCAGGATCGTTTGAGCTGAGCTTCTCTCATCATCTGAGAAGAACTCATCTATATTGTCCATGTTGTATTTGTCCTTAGACAAATTGACACGAGGCCGGAGTCCAGTTTTTCGGGATTGGTTCCCTAGATTTAGCAAATCCATGACTGCTTTAGAGTTGGTATTTGATCTTAGGCCAAGCAAGACCTCCGGGTTGAAGTAGTAAGATGTGAACGGGTGCGTCCTTGTTTGTTATCATAGGATTCTCGTGACACAAAACGCGCTCAGTAGACTGCTAAATCCGGGACTAAGTGTTGTGCGCATTTATATAGCTTAGCGCGCCAGGAAGTTTTTTGGTACGATTCTGGTCTTTGAATTTACATTGAAGTATAAACTAAAAGAATGAATTAAGCAGTTGGCTAGAATCTGGGTTGCTGATCTCGTAACCTAAAACTAGACCGTCGGTATATGTGACGTAAAGCAAGAAGCGTGGATTCAACATGTGTGTAGTTCTATTCCGAACTGCGATTCCAGCAATGGACCTGAAGCCATTATAGCCAAGGGTCAAACTTATGGCATTGGGAAACATATGCTCTTGACGCATACCAAATACACCTCTATGTGAACAAAACCGTAATATAGTGATCAACCCTTGTTGGGTTACTGCAATTAAACAACTAAGTTCTGGGATAACATGCGTAATTGAAATTCTGTTGGTGAATTCGCTCTCTTCGTTACCAGGCATTACTAAATTGAAAAGCAGCTTCGTGGCTGCATTGCAGAAAAGGTTTTCTGTTTGAAAGAGTCCAACTCGGTGACTGGTTGAAACCGCCAAAAATTTGCTTTCCTGCAAAAGTCTGGGGTCACTGGAACAATACTTTAGGCCATTCAACGAAACCAGTTCTTTCTGACCTTTAACTTTTTTATATATTCTTGAGAGCGCCTTATTCACCCGTCGATATTCATCATCCAAATTTGTGAGCCGGGAAGACTCATTCATGGCTTCATAATCCATTGTCGTGGAAAGATTCAAAGTGTTAGTTTCATAGAATTGCCACCTTGCTGCATGTCCTAAATGACTGCTTTTGACCGGATCATATACTAGTCCGAGTAATGTTGACTCATCATAAATGCGATCTGCTTCTTTCAATTCATTCATGTAAGGATCACCAAACACCGCAGATATCGACAGCACTTCATGAAAATAACTCGAGTCGATAGGTTTTGCTGTCCAGCAGTCTTCTTCCACTACTGTTCTCAAGATCACTTTAGGTTCTTCGAAAGAAACACGGAGAAACCTATCATTAAGCAAATCGAAAATCTCAGCCAAATCGGTATGCTCGATAGAAGCCATTGCCGGATCAATATAATAAACAGATCGTCTGCTGAACCGCCCTTTTTCGTCGAGATTCATGGGGCCCTGTACAACACGAAACTTGAACTCGAAAATGACCAACTCTGCTGAAATAGAGGCGCAAGAAATCTTGACTTCGTGAATTCCATCATCACTTATACACTGGCTCAAAATCGAAACTTCTGGAATGTTGTGTAATATCTGGTGGGATTTCTCATGATAGAACTCCTCACTGTTAGGATCATAGTATATAAATGTCACCATCTGAGAATTGTCAGAAGCCACAATAATATTATGCGGCGAGTTCAGTTCATCCTGATATGATAATATATCGAGACCCCAAAGGGATGATTCCATTTTGATCTTGAAATCGGGTTTTATGTTGAGGCCGTAGAATCTGTTCGTATCATTATAAGACGCATCATCTTGCACAGAATACTTCTTGAAACGATTTACATACTCAAAAATCGTATCTGTGAACCAAATCAACAATGCCCCATCATCGATGCAAATAGCTAAAACAGGCTTTCCAGCAAATTTTGGGAAAGATTTCATGAAATTTATAGTGTGGGGGAATTGTGGCCAAGTTGACACAAGTCTGTCTGGGGTAGTCGTGGAAGAAGGTCTCGTGTCGAAGCGTAAAACAGGCTTAGTTTTTGGCATGAGTGTGGTGTCGTCGAAACTAAAAATGAATACCTCCGAATTCGATGCAATTACCAAAAAGTCTTCCTTTTTATCATTCGTTATGATTGCTGATAAATTGTTTTTGAATTTTTTCACATTCTCCAAAGCCAATTTCTTGATGTTGAGACTTTCAAGTTTCAATGAATCACTGAAAACGTCACCGGGTGATCTTTTTAAAAGCTTCGAGGGATCATCTATTACCACGGATCGAATGTTCATATCAAACTGATTGTAAAGTCCTTTATTACCTGTAATTTCTTTTCTTTTGTTATGACCATATACATCCCATTTAGTTAAAGCACTGTGACCGTTTACTGCAAATTTATTCCTTCGATCTTTGTGATGTAAATTCGTGAGCTTTCTCTTGTGGCAATGACTAGGAAATCTGTTCTCGAAGCCAGTAATGACCAAAGTATACTCCACATTGCTATCATCGATGCATGATGAAACTTCAGAAGGATCAGTTGTTTCGATTCCCAGACCATCAGACTGGGACGTTCCCACTGGAGATCCATCGTTTGGATTTCTGTTCGAATAATACAAGTCAAAATCCATTGCAGCATCATCGCCAGTGGCTAAATTGACGTCTTCCTGATCTGTGTCATATCCTGCGTCATATCCAACGATCTCCTCGCCCTCCGACAAGTACAATTCATCCAAAAATGGAATACCGACCTGATCGGGGCGCTCATCGCTTACTCCTTCTTCAGAGCGGCGAGTGCTGAATCTCAGGGATACGAGGCCTTGAACAATTCGCTCCAACGTTTGATTGAGCTCATCTTGTGAAACGGAGTGATAACCACGATCAAATTGTTGCGTAGTTACCGGTGAACGCGACAGTTCTTTCGGTACCCTTTTAACCCCACGATAATATAGAAATTGTTCGAAATTGGTGGTTGGAGACCCAGGTTCCTCATTCATACCCATAACTCATCAGGTAAAACGATTTCGGATCAATAAAATTATTGGATTGTGATCCCTTTTTTCTACGAGCCCCAGAGTTCGTGAGTGGCCTTCCTGGGGAGCGAACATGGCGATGAAAAAAATGCGGGCCAGAATCTACCATCGAGCAGTTGTAACAGAAAGCAAGACCATTTCCACATTTAAACATGCCCAATCACGCCGATTACAATAATTTCAACGCCACGCTTTCAAAAGAAGAAATTTTGGAGTCTGTTGTAGTCTCGTATGAAGCACTTAGCACAGACACTTCAAATTGGGTCGCCAACTTATCAAACTGCTCGTCTCTCGTGTGGCACGCCTACCACTCGATGAATGTGAATGTGAACTGGGCGGGTTTCTATGTTTTGGATAAGAAACAGGAGGATCAGCTTATTTTAGGTCCATTTCAAGGTAAAGTTGCATGTCAGACCATCAAGATTGGTAAGGGTGTGTGCGGAACCGCAGTACTGTCCAAAGAAACTCAATTAGTGCCTAACGTTCACGAATTCCCAGGACACATAGCTTGTGATGGAGACACAAAAAGTGAAATCGTGATACCTTTAATGAAAAATGGCAAGGCAATTGGTGTTTTGGACTTAGATTGTTTGGATTTCAAAGGTTTCGACGAAGTTGATCAAAAATATTTAGAAAGATTAGCTAAACTAGTGGTTGACTCATGCGAGTGGGAATAGATTCTACAAATACAACATATCATTAATATCGTCTTCAGCAACATAATAGAATATTCAACATTTGCTTAGAATTTCTCTAATTATAGTTCATATGCACCTCTCAATCGACAAAAAAATGAGTTCGAAGGATTTCATAAGTGAATTAGACGATTTTTGCGTCTATTCAACTAATCCAAATTTAAATTATCAAAACAATAAAGAAGTTAAAGAAATAATTATATTTCTCCATGTAGAAGAATATCAAGTCAAGGGCATATTTCCCCAAAGTATTTGAATAAAGTCATGATCTATGCATTAATAGGTAACGAATGAAGTCGGTCATCGAAAAGTTTATTTAGCGACTTCATAACTAATTCTTCTCGGCTTCGGCTCTTCTTTGCTCTTCCCTTTCCAAGTTATGATATAACAAGTCTTTGGCCTTCTCAACCGCATGTGCTGCACCTGATATGGTAAAAATACGTTCATCTTTACCTTCAACCTCTTCCGAAATACCGATTGTCGCTCCACTAACTTTTCTCACTCCTTGAATTCTTGAACCATTTTTACCAATTAATGCGCCGACTATCTCATTAGGAAAGCTAAGAGAGGTAGTGGTGATGTTTTGGTTGTTTCTGAAAGAGGAAGCCGAAGATTTAGGAGCTGGTACGCCAGCTCCGACTCTGTTGTAAGCATGACCTCTAGGGATGTAGTAATTTGTCCCTACTATACTGGAAAAATCTTCAATAAGGCAACGCGAGATAACTCTTAATGCATCATAAAGATTGTCAACAGAGCCTTGAAGCTCAACCAATCTTTCATTCGAGCCTGGAAGAAATGATTTGGAAGCGATCATGGATATATTGTATTGGCTTTGGATTTGCTGAATTCTCATTCCCTTGGCACCTATTAAAGTACCCATTTGACTGTTTGGTATCAATAATCTGAGGATGGTGGTTTCACCTTCGACACAAGAAGTTGCTGATAATTGTTTGAGTGGGAAGAAATTGTAGGTCTCGATAGCAGAATCACACAAGGCTTGAGCGAAGTAGCTGAGTGCCTTTGCACACTCATCCAAAGTTCCACTGACAGTCAAGATTCTTTCGTGGGATCCAGGCTGCAATCTGGAGATGCCTGCTTTAGTATTGGTTTCAGCCCTGATTGAGTCAATTACACGGCCATTTTGACCAATAAGACAACCTGATTCTTTAGCAGAAACTAAGACTCTGTAATTGATTAAAGCAGACGCGTTGGTTTTGTCATGTAAAAAGGGAAGAGTGGTTGATTGATCTGATTGATCTGTTGGTGCCAAAGCACTTGCATCTGAGTCAATTGTATCAGCTTGAATTGTTGATGGATCATGGGAACTTGGGGCATCGCTGATATTAGTTGTGGTTGAGGACGACACGGCGGAGGGGAGTGCTACATCGGAGTCGTTCGAGTTAGCGCCAACATTGGTTGATTCCGAAGTGAATTTGGTGTCGAATAATGATTCGGTCATTGTGTGAAGATTATGGTTTTGTTTTAATATGGCGATTCAATGTAAGAGTCTCAAATAACGATAAATCGAGGGACAAACAGTAAGTGAATGTGAATGTTTTGACGAAAGTGTTTAATAGCTTGCACGAAGAAATTGATATACCTGTTGAATGTTCAAGACTTTATACCTGGTGTCCGAAAGAATTGTTCACGAAATTGTGGTAAAGGAAGATGTCTGATTCACAAAAATAGGTTGTCAAAACGGCTGTCATACAACCGTGTGTCGTTTTGTTCGTCATAATTGAAAATTTTTTCTGACAATTACGTAATCTTTTTTCCAGTGCACCGGGAAGCTATCGCAAGGGGTGCAACCAAACCTATAGAGCGTGACGCGGTACTAAGCGCACGAAATTGCCTACGTTAATTGTGTTTACAGCTAATGTTCTCATTAGTGCATTCATTAAACATTACCTATGTAGTCTTTGAGACTTATGGTTTGACAACTTTCTTTTCTTTTGAAAGGAGAGTTACCAACATTCGAGATGAAGTCGTTGGAAGTGATTTGGTGAGGGTCCTCCATTTCATCTTCATGATTTACCATGTCAGCAAACGAATAGTAAGCGATGGTTTTACGGCTATCATCTTCATCTGCCTCTGAATTGGATCTAGAAATTATTGGCGAGTGTTTGGTGGAGTTAGTACTTTCTGCAGGAAGTTTGGCCTTGTCATCCACTCCCAACTCATGATTTTCATGATCCAATGAGGACATTAGAGATATGCTTATTATTGAGCGCGAGCGAGGACGGAACTCGAGAGCGCTGTCACTGTGGTGTAGTTTGTTCGATAAAGCCTTGTTGTTCCATTTGGAGTTGTTCATCGAAACGGAATTTGAGTCTGGCGAGGACATTCCACTGTAAACTTCTTCGCCGTAGCAATTCAATTTGATACTTTTCAAATCAACTTTAGGGTCATTTAAAAGCTCTGTTGTAGTATCTAGTATGGGATTGGTATAATTTTCAATTGTGTAATGCAAGGGGGTTTCGGTATTGGTTATGATGGAGGTAGCGTTAGCTTCCAAGGATCGCTCAAATATATCTGACAGCGTACTCCCATCACCGCTTTTTGGAGATTTCAAGCTTGCACCTGAAGACAGTGATTTGGGGTTGTGAAGTTTGTTCAAAGTCTTTTTGAAGAACCTATTGATTTTATGATGCTGATTGTCCAACTTCAGTGTGGATGAGGATAGACCAGAAGGGTTTGTCATCTCAAGTATAAAGAATTTTGGAAGTAAGGTGATGCAAAGTATTACTATTGAGCAATGGATTATTTACTAAAGTAATACTTCATAGGAAGATCAAAGCTATTTATCAAGATATGTGGTTCGCCTAAATTTTTTGGGGCCACCAATCTGCGGGTGACTTCTCTCGGATTAAGCCACTTCCATCATATTGCTTGTGACACAAAACCAAAAGCCCGCCTGTTTACCAATTAGGAAGGAAGTAGGAAACGGATATGTGCTTCTATACATATGGGGTGATTTGTGATACCCGGTGTAGGCAAATATAAGGTGATTGGCTTACATATGTGAACGTCAGTCAGTCCATCGTTCGACTTACACACCTTCAGCAATGACTCTCGGTATATTTATGTTGGAATGAATATCGGTATGTCGATACCACGCCTGTAAAAGGGTGACCTAACTATCACAGTGTGAAGTGTAGACGCTCTTTTCATTTATTGTGGACCATTAATGGAAAGGTGGTTAAGATACCGATACTGCATAGAAATTCAAGGAAAGTCGACGTCGTCCATGCAAGGTAACCAAGGGATGCGCCATTTTGCCCTCACCCGTAGTGTTGAGGTGATTTCTTCCGTAATTCGTGCGCTCTGCAACAATTTTTCGAACAAAATACCCTAATGCCGTGGACCACTTTTTGATGATCGACTGCATAAACGTGTGCTTGCACAAAGTTAATTCATCAAATGGTCCGGGTAAATTTACACGTGACTGCATAATTCATGTACTTTGACGTCAGCGCTGTCATTGGAGACGCGTCTCAATCTTAATAATCGATTGAGTAATGACCTTCGGACTTCAGCCCTACATTTCTCCGCATGGAGCACCAACTTTTTTGGTAAAATATAGATAGTATAGACAATCCTCACCCCTGTTGACTGATCAAAGATAAGGTATATGCTTTCTGGAATCCGTATTTTTTCTAGTTCAGATTGTGATTCGTATCACTCTTCGCAATCAAGATTCTTTTTGCTAAAATATGGATTAGCTAAAGTCGAAGTGCGTGATGCTTCATGAACAGGAAAGCAAAGTTGTTGACGCTGAATAGATCGCAAGCCTTGCGATCAGGCCAAAACAAACCTCTTGGCATGTAATAAGTCTGAAAAGATTATTCAATGATTGAAATAACCCATTAAATCATGGTGAATTGAAGATAGCAATGAGGAATATCTCGCCAAAAGCTTGACCATATAGCTTATTACTTTTTTCGGTATAACTCCGATAGGAGTAGCCTTTGAGACTCCAGCGGAATAAAATCCATAGAAATAGTTTTGATGCACTGGAGGAACATGGCCAGTACCTACTTGTAATAATATAAAATTCGAGAAAAATACTAAATTCGAAGAAATAAATACTTCAGCATCAATTAAGATTTGTATGTTTTAACTGCTCCAAATGCTTAGATCGCTTTGGTTTATAGATCTTAGGTCGAAAACTTCCAGAACGTTCCGTCAGCTTCATCAAAGCAACTAGTATTCGTCAATAGTGCTCTGACCAAATCAGGTCACGTGCTCATCACGGGTCACGCGACCCCCAAAGAACCCAAAATGTTTATGTTCGTGCGCGATCTTTGGAACACGTCTAATTGTTGGCATCATGTCCGATATTGACACATTGCAAGAGAATGTTGCCCTTGCAACAGAATTTGCAACAAATTCGACGTTCCTTCCTGCTAACACATGGCTTGATCAATTAGCACTTACAGTTCCGCATGCTTTATACTCACAAACCAACTTCCTACCACCATTTATGGTTCAAGGTATGCTATTCATAAGTATTGCGTTGATATGTGTATTGGTTGGATCATATTCAACTCTCAGCAAACCACAAAACGCTGCACTTCCATCCAATGACATGGAGAATCCAGATTATGACCCAACAGACAATGACGAATCCAAATTTCTCATCACTACTCCGGAAATGTTGAAGGCAGCAATTGATCAGTTGGACTCACTCAAGACGTACCATGGTGTGCTATTTCCAATCTTGGCTGCCGCCATGCTTTACGGCTTGCACCGGGCAATTCGCTACTTGAGTGCCGAGCAAATCAATTACTGGTTGAATTTACACTGTCTAATATTCTCCTTCTTTGCGGTATATCGTAACTTCAACGTCTTGATCAACAGGAATACTCGTCGTATCTCCAAGATTTTTGGTAGGGATTCCACCATGTTTTTTGAGAGGTATAAGATCGCTTTGTCTACTAATCGCGAGCTTCCATTAGGACCCATACAGCACATTGATTCGGAAAAATTGGTGAAGGAGACTAAAAAAGATGAGAACTGGCTTTATCGTTTGCGGAACTACTTGGAAAAACTGGGATTTATCGTCGTTGGAGCACCTGCAATTGCATCCGACGAGTATTACGGAATCGTGTTCGACCTCAAACCTATGATTCTTGTGCCTTTGGCTATATCAAGTGTCTATCTATTCTACGCTCACAACCCTGCACTCAACTCTAACTACACTAAGAGTGACAGTAACTGGCTTATCCTCAACTATGTATCGATGAACGTTGCTACCTTTGCAATCGGTTCTTTCAGATTTCCTAGCTACAAATTTGCTGCAATTCTTTTAGGTGGTTTATTCTTCTACGATATTTACTTTGTGTTCAAGTCTACCATCATGATGGAAGTTGCCACGACTGTGAATGCTCCTATAAAATTACTTATCCCACAGCAACCCAGAGGACTCCAAATTTCAATGAGCTTATTGGGTTTGGGTGATATCGTTATGCCAGGAGCTTTAGCTGCCTTAAGTTTACGTTTTGATTTATACAATCATCATCAAAAGAATACACTGGCTTTCCATCATTTGACCCCATTTCCTCGTCCATACTTCAAGAGTACTGTTTTCTCTTACATCACCGGATTGATAATTGCATTTTCGGTGCTTCACATTACTGGAAAGGGTCAGCCAGCATTACTTTATATTGTTCCATCTGTGTTCATTGGTGTCTTGGCAACTGCTTTTATCCGGGGTGAAACATCGCTGGTATGGAAATTTGATGAAACCATTAAAGCCTTTGACGAAAAACACTATGACGGAGTTACTCAGGACGATGATTCCGATTCGGATTACAACTACTCCGGAGAGGATTCATTAGATGAGTGGATCGACCGTGTTGAAGAGACCAGGATCGACGATGCTACAGATATTGATGACATTGTTAAACAAGCTCCTAAACGCGTTGTATATACTTTTAACAGCGATTCGGAAGACGAAGAGGACGATGACACTTATCTCATTGGAGATGACGAAGACTTAGAAGATGAAGAGGAAGGAGAAGACAAATCGGATTGGGAAGACGACCAATTCGAAGTGGAAGAGTCGGAGTTAATAATAATCAAGAAAGATCTCAACCGAGACGTACGTGAATTGTATAGTGATGATGAATGAATAAATAAATCGTGTGCAGAGAACACAAAGCCCTGACGAGAAGCGCAGGAACGGGATGAAGAAGCCGACGCCAATGCCGAGTTTCTCGGTCGCTCCAGGCACGCCAATTGTACACGGTATTTAGAATTGTCCACAGATTGATTGTTGCGACATTGTGGCAACACGTGCAAGGCTATTTTGCGATAAGGTTATGCCTAATACAGATGAATTTCTCATCTACCCTAATCGAGCGAAGACGTCGCGCAAGAGGAGGCGCAAGCTGCGAGCCATACTTATCTTCGATGACCCGCGTCACACCCATCCGAGCCCACACTGTAATTACGAGGATAAGAGGTGTATTAAATAGTATACGAATGCATCGAGACCCACCACACTTCCTATCGTATTCGTAAACCCATGTATGACCAGTACTTGGTCCTACCCCGCGTGAGCGCAAGTGAATTTTTCACTAATCATAATAACCCCACAACGGCAATTAAAGTGCGAGTTACGATTGTTGCAAGATTGCAATAGTTTTCCCGCCAATACTATATATCTCGCAAATTATCGAATCGTCGTGCCAGGTGAGCCACTGTTCTATTATTGTTATCTGGAACTTTATCCACAAATGTAAGCTATTCCATTCTCGGCTCCACTTCCCCCTCCGATACTTCTTATCTGAAACTGTAGTGAAACTGCGCTATTTCACAGTTGCTATAACACGCTTCGCTATCTCTCAACACTCTGTGGGCGAAGTCAACATTAAGTCTTGGTTTGAAACTACAACGGTGTGGGGAGGAACAAGCGGAACTCCCATCAATTTGTGGGGACTGCAATTTTCCTCGTGGTGGGGTAATCATGCTCGACGTGGTGGTTAGAAAATTAATTTTGGTTGCATCAATCTAACAGCCTGATTAAACCGATCCAGAATCTAGAATCTAGTGATCGCAATGATAGGCTGATTTCAGAGTGAATTAGAATCAATCGAGCTTGCTCATCCATCACAATCATCAAATTTTTCTTGCGCGTATTGATTGTATTACGATTGTGGATGATTGTTCCATTTTCTGTTTATCTAAAATTGTCACCTTGTTCGCTGTTTATCTTGCGCTCCATATCTTTTTTTTTTTTTTTTTTTTTTTTTTTTTTTTTTTTTTTTTTTTTCCCGCTCTTTTTTTTTTTTTTTTTTTTTCTGTTTTTTTTTTTTTTCTATTTTTTTTTTTTTTTTTTTTTTTTTTTTTTTTTTTTTTTTTTTTTTTTTTCTTCTTGTGAGGAGCAGATTC
>JAJMGD010000026.1:0-150911 GCA_030568515.1 Suhomyces guaymorum
GTTGAAAGTGACACTTATAGATACCGTTCTAAAAAGCAAAAGAAAATGAAAAAAGAATCTTCCAAGGAATATGCAGAATCAAGAAAGGCTGCTATGGCGGAGCAACGGCGCTCAGTCTGCTCTTTATTTGGTGAAGAACCGGACATTCTTTCCCAAGCCGAGGAGAAGGCTATTGATGCTAAGAGACTTCAAGAGCTCAAAAACATTTCCGAAGATTCGAAATTAATCGTTCGTTCTGGATCCCAGAAATATGACTTGGCGGCACTCACCGAAGAAGAACTCAAAGAGTTCTTGATGAGTCGCTCGCAGCTCCAATTAGAAAAGATTCTGGTATCTTTCAAGAAAAGATTAGATGATTTAAAGCTTTTGAATTATGAAAGAACTAGTCACTATGCTAAGATTGAAGCACGTTTGATGATGGTTGAAGATGAATCCCTTGCAAAATCTAAGGACTGCAAGAAAAAGGGAATCAAAAAGTTCTTCAGCAAGATCATTCATCGTTAATGTCTGTTCAAAAATCATGAATCATTTACGCTAATAATCTTTTCTGCTGATACTGCTGCTAGGTTCGTTGGGATCTGCAATAGAAGTTTTGGGGAACTTCTAAATCGCAGAATAGCACATCAATAACGTGCGCCCGACATTGCTGAAATCCTTAAGACCGCCTACTGTTACTCATAAAAAATAAATATGCACTTGCTTGGGGCATCTCATATTTATTATCGGACAATGAGTAGCTTTAGGGGGATGATCTTAAGCTTTGGTTATAAGAAGAAAACAAAAAATTAAAAAAAAAAAAAACAACTTAAAACAAAAAACAAAAAACAAAAAAATATAAACTAAAAAAAAAAACATAAACCAAAAAATCAAAATCAAAAAAAAAAATCATAAAAACTAATTGGACCCCCATGCCAAGTACTGACAGAGTACCAACTGGGAATGTACGCCAGAGTCTGAGTTGCGGAACCACTTGAGGAATGAAGACATGAATAACATGGTCGCACTTTAGGAACTTCTTCGGAGGAAGTTCTTGTAGTTGAGGCAATGGTATATCGTGCTTTCATTTCAACGTGGAACTGCCTCAAGACCGAGAGCGACATATCCTTATTTGGACTCTGCTGTATGACACGCATGGGGTCAGCTCCGGCTCGGTACTGACGGGGTATCACCTGGGAGTGTACGCTAGAGTCTGAGTGATTTCCATTTCTCGAAGAACATTAATAACATGGTCACACTATAGAGACTTCTTCGGAGGAAGTTCTTATAGTTGGGGCACTTTTATTCGTGCTCTCGGTATGGAATGGGAATCTTACCAGACCAAGAGCGGCATATCCTTAGTGATCTCTGCGGTGCGAGAAGCATGGGGTAACACTATTAAGGTATGAATTCCCTTCGGCGGCTTGTCGTCGAAGTCACTATAGATCAACCAATCTAATCTGTCAAATCAACCAACTTAATTTGTCAATCAAACTATTCTAATCAAGATTTTCAACAACTCTTGGTCCTCGCATCGATGAGGAACGGGACGGAATGCGATAAGTATTATGATTTGCAGCCATTGTCAATCATAGAATTTTTGAGGTGATTTTCTTGCTGGGTGACTGCAAGCTCTGATGCTGAGTATATAATATTTGCTGCTGGGTTTCCATGCTGTTTTTTTCCAAACCACTCATACAATGCTGCTAAATGCAGAAGCTGAGAGGGAAGTTATATTAGTGGGATGCTGGTGTTGAATAAACAAGTTCTTTCCGATGTAGGTCCGGGGATGTTGGTGCGTGCCGTTTTGATCTGGTGCTTGAGAAGGCAGCAGATTGAGCGCTGCGATTGAATAATCCCAGTTAAGCTTTTCTAGCTTGCTGGTGATCTTCATATTGCAGAGCGTATCTTTCTCTTGGGCGGTCTTTATATAGAAATCTGAACAGTGGTGGGAAATTTGGTGGGTCTCTAATAGGGGACTCTCACGGGAGGATCTCCTTAGAGGGAACTCCTTAGGGGGAACTCCTTAGGAAGGACTCTCACGGGAGGATCTCCTTAGGGGGAACTCCTTAGGGAGGACTCTCACGGGAGGATCTCCTTAGGGGGAACTTCTTAGGGGGAACTCCTTAAGGGGAACTTCTTAGGGGGAACTCCTTAAAAAGGACTCTTACGGGAGGATCTTTTTAGGAGGGAACCTCGCTGGGGGAACCTCGCTGGGGGAACCTCGCTGGGGGAACCTCGCTGGGGGAAATTCCTTAGGGGTGACTCTCACGGGGGTGAACTCCTTAGAGAGGACACCTTAGGAGGATACCTCGAAGGGTGCTCTCGCTGGAGGAGTCTCGAAGGGACTCTCGCTGGGGTAGATGTTTGCTGGAGATACCTTACACGGGACTTCCAAAGGCGGATCCTCACAGGGGAAGACCTAGAAGTGAAACACCTCGAAGGGGGAAACCTCAAAGGGGGGACCTCGCTGAATTGGGCTTAAAGTAGAGCTTCTTCGAGAACCTCTGCGAGAGTGTCTCGGAAAAGATGTCCCGTTCAGAGAACTCACGACTGATCTCTCACCAGGGTAGATCGCAGGGTGTTCTGGCTGGAGGGTAGAATGAGTAAGAGCCCTAGAGGAGGAATCATCGGTGGAAAAGCTTACTTGAGTACCCACATATACCTTGAAGAGGAAATCTTCCGGGCTTCCTTCTTTGGCACTAGGGCTCCCCTCTGTGGTTTCCTCTTTGCAACTGACATGAGAATTCGAATTTTTGAAGAGTCTTGTTTCAAAACTGAAACTTGAAACCCCTGAATGATCTCAGGTCGTCGTAGTAGAGTGATCGTCTCTATTTGAAGTCACCCCTAGCAAGTACGCGACTATTTTTTGGAAACACTTCGTGCTAGTGTTTTATGTGCTTCAAAGAACCGGAATAACATTGGTATGTTGACGCTTTAAATTGATGGCTGCAAAACTCACGGAATCTGCCGGCATGACTGATCGCGCGAATGTTTATGCGTGGTACGGCGTGTTACTAATCAGCATTTCGGAAAAGTACAAGTGAATGACTCACTGAACCTCTCCTTGTGAATTATGACTCTCAAAACAAAGCTTTGTACCTTTCTGGAGTGACTTAGCTTAACGAGCAATGTGATTCGGCAACATACGTCAAAACGCACCACCGGATGGAATGTCATGAATACTATTTGCTAAGACAATAGATTTGAACGGAATGAATAAAGTAGATACCATTTGGGAAGTCAATACATTTGTTTGGAATGAACCTGAAGGACCTACAATGGAGCGCTTTTTTCAGTGGGAAGTTGTTTTTAGAAGGCCCATTTAATTTTCCCCGCTGCAGAAGAGCTAGGAAGGAAACCTCGATTGTTCTGTAAAAATTCGCTGCTCGTTGGCATCTCAGGTACCTTATAGTCTCTTTAGGTTCATTTAATTGCAAAAAGAAGAAAGAGGAAACTTAACAATTGATATAACGTTCTAGTTATCTGGAGTTGGTAACTTGATCAGTTAGTTGATGACCTGGTTTTAATTCTCCAACTAAAGAATCATTGACTCCAGGTATTCACTACCGTACATTACATGTATCTCTTGGTCGAGCCTACTCTCTAGCTCCTGCAGATTTCAAGCTTCACTAGAGTGGATATCCAATTTTTGTTTGCATCTACAGAAAATAGCACCGAATTATTCTCTAGTCGTTTTCTTCATAATTCTTATATTACTTATAAAGAGTTGGAACAAAAGTAAATAAATTCTCGTATCCTTGATTCTATCCGATGTTGCTCATTTAGAGCATAGAAGAATATTTGTTTCCTTCTTTGGTTTACTTCTTTTCAACCTTATTTCAACCGAATCTAATCTAATTCCGGATCTAATTGTCATATTTGAAGCCTGGCTCTTGGGTCTGTATAATTTTTCCCAATCGGGGGTCTCTAATACCAATTTACCGTCTATCTCAAGAGACTACAGCATCCAAACCTTCTAAATCTTACTCTTCGAACATAGCCTGAGGAGGTATCCACAGTTTCCTCAAAAGGAGCTTGGTATAAAAGTCCATTCCTCGTCACAATAAAGATATTTATAAAGAAGCACATGATGCTTCTTAGCGAAATCCCTACTTATGCTCCAATCAATTTATCAATCAGGCCTCCAGAAACCTCGATGGATTACTTACAAATTGAAGATTAACGCCACGTACCTTCAATACACCTTATTACCATAAGTTTTGCAGCCGCACTCGCAAATTTTTTTCCGTGCAGTAACGCACGGGTGCATCACCAACAATGTGACACTCATCACAAGAACGAAGGTGCAGCGAAATAGTGTTGCATGTTCGGACCATCTCCCGCGAGGCCGAGTACAATCAACTTTATATATATATCCCTACAGTCGTACTTTTACTGCAATTCCAGCTCTGTGCTGAAATTTCGCTCTACTATGAGCCGTGCCAATTCTCACGAGTTCTACTAACAGGTGGCTCGAGCCCCTATTGCGAGATGGATTGCTCGGCAACAGCCGGCAAGGGATTTGCCATCGGCACCGAGTAAAATGAGCGATTCAACATGAAAAATCTATCAGCATTATTATACCTCTATACGCCAATTCAAATCATCTCTCCCCTCTATCCCTTAGTCTTCGCTGATGCCGTTTCTGCTTGTAGACTTTGCGTGAGGCTTACAGCCCCCTCCTGCATCTGGTGCAGACATTGAAAATCACAGCAAATCAACGACGCATTCAGCCTTAGTAAACCTTACAAACACATTACCCATCCCGAGTCTGTTGATAATCCAGCATTCGTGACCAGATTTTGCATCGCATTCCGGTTCGCTCACATTATCACGTTCTTTGGCATCTATAGATGCATCTAGACTGAAGTAATCTCGTTTATTGTTTTGCCGTCGGTTTCTATTCATAAGGGGGATTCAGTGTATTTCCAACCATCTCACCAAAGTCATCTAATTCTACGTCAACTTCAGTGAAAGTATACTCAGCTCAAAATCATTTTTACAAGCTAGATTTTCCATCAAAAGCATCAAGTCATCTACCTAAAAGTCTTATCTTCCACTCTTAATGGCTAGATCCACTACTATCAATGTCAAGGTGGTCGCCGCGGAATCCCTTCACAAGAGGGATGTCTTTCGTCAACCAGACCCCTTTGCAGTGATCACCGTCGATGGATCTCAAACCAAAACAACCAAAACGGCCAAGAAAACCTTGAACCCATACTGGAACGAAACCTTCAACTTCACCTCATTGGAAGACTCCATATTAGTCATTCAAGTCTTCGACCAGAAAAAGTTTAAGAAGAAGGACCAAGGGTTCTTGGGTGTTGTCAACGTCCGTATTGGTGATGTGATTGACATATCCTTGCCAAACTCGGAAGAAACTATAACCAGAGACTTGAAAAAGTCAAACGAAAACTTGGCTGTCAGTGGAAAAATCATCGTTGTGATCTCCCATAACACCAGCGATTCTGGTTCTGCAGCCACTGCCAGTGCTTCGGCTCCATCTTCTTCCTCTAGACCGGCTATTCCTCCTCAAGACGGCCCCGCCCATATTGCTAGCTCTTCATCAGATGCGGCTGAAGCTCTGTCTTCTGCTCAATCCGGTGCTAACGCAAACAAGCCTTACTCGTCTTTCGAAGACCAATATGGAAGATTGCCTCCAGGATGGGAACGCAGAACTGACAATTTCGGTAGAACTTACTACGTGGATCACAATTCGAAGACCACTACATGGCAGAGACCTACTCTCGAGCAATCTGAACTGGAAAGAGGACAGCAGAGACAAACCGCCACCGAAGCCGAGAGAAGGCAACATCGTGGAAGAACGTTACCTGGCGAAACTCCACAATCTCCAGACTTACCAAGCGCTTCTACTGTCACCAGTGGTAATGTTACCGTCAATGCTACAGGCTCCAATACTCCTGTCAGCCCTGCTGCCGCTGTGTCTATGGCTGCCTCGGGTGCAACCACAAGTGGCTTGGGTGAATTGCCATCTGGATGGGAACAAAGATTCACCAATGAAGGCAGACCTTACTTCGTTGATCACAACACCAGAACAACCACTTGGGTGGATCCAAGAAGACAACAATACATTCGTACTTTTGGCCCTAACACCACTATTCAACAGCAGCCTGTGAGTCAATTGGGCCCACTTCCTTCTGGATGGGAAATGAGATTGACCAACACGGCTAGGGTTTACTTCGTTGATCATAACACCAAGACTACCACCTGGGATGATCCAAGATTACCATCATCTTTGGACCAAAATGTGCCACAATACAAGCGTGACTTTAGAAGAAAGGTCATTTACTTCAGATCTCAACCAGCTCTTCGTATCTTACCTGGTCAATGTCACATTAAGGTGAGAAGAGATCACATCTTCGAAGACTCGTACCAAGAAATCATGAGACAAACTCCAGAAGACTTGAAGAAGAGATTGATGATTAAGTTCGATGGTGAAGAAGGTTTAGATTACGGTGGTGTTTCAAGAGAATTTTTCTTCTTGTTGTCCCATGACATGTTCAACCCATTCTACTGTCTTTTCGAATATTCCTCGCACGATAACTACACTTTGCAAATCAATCCAAACTCTGGTATTAACCCAGAGCATTTGAGTTACTTCAAATTCATCGGTAGAGTCGTTGGTTTGGGTGTTTTCCATAGAAGGTTCTTGGATGCTTTCTTCGTCGGTGCTTTGTACAAGATGATGTTACATAAGAAGGTCGTTTTGCAAGATATGGAAGGTGTTGATGCTGAATTCTATAGATCTTTGAAGTGGATTTGTGACAACGACATCACTGACATCTTGGACTTGACATTCAGCGCCGAAGATGAAAGATTTGGAGAAATCGTTGAAGTCGATTTGAAGCCAGGAGGAAAGGACATCGAAGTTACCGAGGAGAACAAACACGAATATGTGGAGTTGATCTCCGAATGGAAGATTTCGAAGAGAGTGGAGGAACAATTCAAGGCATTTATTGACGGTTTCAATGAGTTGATTCCACAAGAGTTGGTCAACGTTTTCGATGAAAGAGAACTTGAATTATTGATCGGTGGTTTAGCCGAAATTGATGTTGAGGACTGGAAGAAACACACCGATTACAGAGGCTATCAAGAAAGTGACCAAGTCATCCAATGGTTCTGGAAAATCATCAAGGAATGGGATTCTGAACAGAAGGCTAGATTGTTGCAATTTACAACTGGTACTTCTAGAATTCCTGTCAATGGTTTCAAAGACTTGCAAGGTTCTGATGGTCCTAGAAGGTTCACAATTGAAAAGGCCGGAGAATCCAACCAATTACCAAAATCCCACACATGTTTCAACAGAGTTGACTTGCCTCCATACACAGATTATGACAGTTTGAAACAAAAATTGACCTTGGCTGTTGAAGAAACCGTTGGTTTCGGTCAAGAATGAGCATCTCCAAGCATTTCCCCACGTTTGTTGTATGCTCACAGTCTGCACTTTTGATCAACTATTTTCTGTCTCCAGACCAAATTTAATGAGTTGAGATATCTTAATTTTTTTACCTGTTCATATTGCTTACTTAATACTCAATTCACGTATGCTGTGGGTCACTAGTAGTAAAATACACACCTCAATACACATTCCATAAACTGTAATAAGCGAAAAATCATATCCTTGGAGGTTGGCAAAACCTGCAAATACTAAGCAACGTTGATTTGACTCGAAGATTAGCCAAATCTGTAAATGATAAGCAAAGGTTATATGACATGAAGATTGGCATAACCTGTAAGCAAGGTCGATTGTGGCGGTGGCGACTTGATCTTCAGTCTGGTCCAAAGCAACTTTGCGGGGTGGTCTGCCTATTGTGGGGCTGCTTTTGCTAATAGCCGTGAGATGAGTGCTCATGATTGCTTTTGCACTATTAATCTTATCGTGATTACGTAATGTGGTCTCCCCTCAGTCCTTCTACTCCCCTCAATCAACAGGAGCCTTCATGGTGGCCGCCACCCCGCAAACTTGCGGTGAACAGGGTGGCGAATTAAATGAGTTTCCATCATCTGACGTTTACGATTATTACCTGACTAAACGGTCTCCACACCTGGTATGCGTGAAAATATATAAAGGCTATGGCAGCTGCCACATTATTGTAGTAATCATATCATTTGGCTGCCAATTCCACGATGCCAGACTTATTCGACAATTTCTTCGGCAAAATCAGCTCTAAATTTAATGGTGGTAAAACCACCCCTCATTATGGTGGCCCCAACCAGGTGAACTCTGGTAAGTTCTACAGCTACCACGCAACCGGCACCAACAACAATTACTGGCTCCCTCGTAGCGAAATGGGTGGAAAAGAAACCGATACCAGTCCAGCAAAGGTTTCCATGCCTCAGGAAGACATGGCCATCAAGCCCAGAATGGATAGTGTTGGATCAATGAATTCTAGCTCCGAAGAAGGCGGCAGATCTAGATTCAACAGTGTTGTTTCCGAATCTGACAAGTAATGTAAATAACAAATGCAACCGTATATATTGAATATATCATCTACTTAGAAATTTGTAAAATTTGGGAGATCATAGTAATGGTGTTATGGTTATATTTGCAAGTTCTGCCTTATTTGATGGAGAAGATCCAAAACTGCAAAATTTAAATTAGCTCGTATATTTTGTATAAAATTGGAATGTCACCGTCAAAAGAAATTGGTAATTAGGGAGGTCTACGAATTTAGAGTTTCTTCGATAAATCAAATATTCATCTACATAGAAGTGAAGCACAGAGAACTGAACGTTATAAAAATTTATATAATTAATGTAGATTGAAGTTGTGGTGGTGGTTGTAAAGGAAATATGGCAGAATTAACCCTTGGATTAATCCAGCATAACCGATGACTATAGTGACAAGACATTTCTCGTGAGTAGAACGTACTAAGTATTGACAGGCCAGAATGATGCTGATGAATACATTCATATGCAACAAAAGAGTCTTGACAAACACGATCTGCCTCTGCGCCCTTCGTAAAAGCTGGAGGTGTTTGAATGAAGGTCTCCTTCGTCTCTAACAGGCACCATTCCATTTTGCTGCATATTTCCATTGCGGTATGCCTGAGTCCCATTATAGTTATTGTATTGGGCTCCTGAGTCCTGGGAGATCGAATTATAATTACCAATTGAAAGCGATTTGGATCTAGTCTTTCTCAAGTTTTTATATTGAGCAAGCTTTGATGTGTTCGAATTTTTGTTCGATGTTTGGGGGTTTTGGAAAGGTGAATGCTGAGCTGATTGACGATGATGTCTTTGTTGTGGAGGATGTGGATTGCCATATCCATGTAAATTGGCCTTTTTGTTCAAAGCGGCATCCCAACCTTTGCCGTTGTTCAAATCCATCCAATCATAGTGATCATCTTCCTCTAGACCAAGAGAACTCATTGCTTTGTCCATCAAACCGATCAAGTAATTGTAGTCTGGGGTTTCATCGAATTTCAAGTTTCTGACATAAGTCAAGTATTGCGCGAATTGAATTGGATATCCATTGCAAAGATCATTGATTGAGGTTGTTTGTTTTTTCAACCCAATTTTTTCATATTTTTGCTTGTTGGTGGGAGCTTTCAAGCCTTGCCATGGTAATGCACCTCTCAAGAAGTACATGAACACATGACCCAAACTTTCTAAGTCATCTCTTCTCAGTTGCTCTGTTCCCAAATGAGTATTGATTGACATGTAACGAGCGGTGCCGCTCAAAGCCTTTTTGTCTCTGTATGGTATATGAACCTTGGATTTTGGATCACGGTATTGTTTTGCCATTCCAAAATCAACAACATAGACTTGGTTTGCTTCTGCAGTTCCTGGCTTTCCAATGAGAAAGTTGTCTGGCTTGATATCTCTATAAATAAGATTGTGTTCGTGTATCTCCTCGACCCGCGAGATCATTTGTTTGGCTACTTGGATCACTGTTTTAACTGAGAACTTACGGTTGCACCAATCGAACAAGTCTTCTAATGACGGTCCAAGTAGATCGATAATCAAAATGTTATGCACTCCCTCTTGGCCAAAGAAGTAAGCCTTCGGAATCCCTTTGCTGTTGCTGAGAATCCGATAAGACCGATACTCGTCTCTCAATTGTGGAGCATCGCATTTGCGTGGTTCAAACTTGATGGCGACTTGCTGGTTGTTGAATATGTTGATGCCTTCGAAGATTATTCCAAACGAACCTTCTCCTATTTTCTTACCCACTTTGTAGTGCACACCGACGATGTTTGCTGAGCTGCTAGCCATGACATGCACTAGATGATAAGTTTGGCCTCGGTCTGGCTACCAAAATGCAAGGTCCAGAATTAAGCAGCAGCCTTCACGAGTGAAAAGCCAATCGGTATTTAAGAAACGCTCTGTTCTGGAGATTCTTCACGAGGTCAACCAAAGTTGCTCTTTTGGTTTCGCTTCGCTTCGCTTCCGAATGAGTTGGTATCTGGAAAGGACTCTCTGTAAGGTAATTGAGCTGTTCGTTCAGTCCTCAGAATAATTAACCGTATGCTTGAAGTTACCGATTTTGATTTTGATCGTCTAGCTGTGTTGTTTCGGTCTCGGTCTTCGATTTTCAGTTTTCTCCTCTCCTCAGTTGTTTTTTTTCTCGCACGCATGGTGCACAGAATTTCAAAATGACAACCGAAGTGCTCCCTAATATTGACATCCATCTGAATTCGTGATGACGACTGAAGCTTCGCCCGTGGAAGCTATACTGCAAGGAGAGGTTTCTCACGTTAGTGCTGATCAAAACCCGACTGACCAAGAAGGGTCTCAATTTTTTGAGGTTAATGCAACCGTCTTGGCCTATCATGGACCATTAATATACGAGGCTAAAGTCCTCAAGACTCATAAGGCCAATGAAGATTGGATATTAAATGGTGAAAACAAGCAGGAAACGTTTGAAGAAAATTCCAAATTCAATTCTGACGAATTTCGGGCTAAGGATGCCTTTTATTTGCACTATCAAGGCTGGAATAGTAAATGGGATGAGTGGGTAACGAGGGAAAGGGTGCTAGCAAATAACGAGGATAACCGTTACAAAAAAGCAGAGCTCGAACAACTTACCAAAAGAAAAAGGAAAAAGACCACACCTTCCGTGGATCCCAAGAAAAAGGAAGGCTCCGAGAAAAGTGTATTCGAGAAGGGTCCGGCCACCAAGAAACATAAATCAGGATCATCGGATGACGCCAATATTCAACTTGACTTCGCCAATGAGTTGAAATACATCTTGGTAGATGACTGGGAATTCATAACAAAGGACAAAAAAATTATAGACTTACCAAGCAAGTACCCAATAACGAGAATTTTACTGGAATATCATGATTTCAGAAAAGCCAAGCTTGCTACCAGGGACCAGTTGGACATTTTGGAGGAGATTATTAGCGGCCTCGAACTCTACTTCAATAAATCCTTAAGTTTGATCTTACTTTATAAGTATGAGAATTTACAATACCTCAATTTGATCAAAAACGGACAAATATCTACAGGTAAGAAGCAAAGTGAGGTTTATGGCATCGAGCATCTTTTAAGGCTATTAATTTCATTTCCAGGACTTTTACGTCAAACTAGCATGGACGGAGTCAGTTTATCTGTGCTCATCAATGAGTTATCGGAATTGCTCAAGTACATTTCCAAAAATCTCTCGGAATACGCCAATCAATACGTCAATGCTTCCCCTCAATACGATAGTTTGGCGAGAAGCTAGATAATTCTTAATATACGACTAACGACTTGAAAATTGAAAAGCACATATATTCGTAAAACATCGTAAAAACATTATTCATAGAAACGTTAACAGTATTAAAATGGGAAAAAAAAAGAGGTCACACTTTGCTCTATAACGGAAGAGATTTATAGTGGACGTCAACTAATGGATTCTCGTTATTACATGAGATTTCCAACTCTAATTTCCAGTGTCTATCATAGAGGTCTTCCTCCTCTTGGCTGAAGCCGTGGTGAGATTCGTCCATGAATTTCCAACTAATTTTGTTTGGAGTTTCGACGGTATCGATTTTCTCCATGTTCAATTCGTAACCACAGCATTTTTGTAAATCTTTCAACAAATGGTTTTTAATATGGTGTTGTAATTGTCTCTTGAACTTACGAGAGTTTTTGTTCATCGTAGGTTTGATTTTATCTAAGTTGTCATGGCACTCTTTCAAAATAAATGGTGGGTAGTATGAAAGATGAGCATGGAAGTAGTCATACTCGTTGTCCCAAGTTTCATCTCTGATGAAACTTTCAAATCCGGTCAATTCATCAAACTCCCTAATAGGGGGTGGAAGAAGAATTTGTTTCATCGAAGTAGAACCATTAGAATCGCTTGTTTCTATAGAGGTGATGGAGGATGAGCGAGATTTTGGAATCGCCTGCAAATGTTCCAAAGTCTGGCAATTGTCCAAGTCCAAAGGAACGGACATTCTTCTGTTTTTCTTAGTCATGGTCGTGAGATGTTTGAGAGCTTATTGGTGTGCGAAGGATTTATTATACTAGTCTTGATGACTTAAAGTATAGTGAAGAGCATCAATTCAACATTCTTAATAGCCTTTTTATACTTTTCAAGCGCTGAACACCCCCTCTTCTTGACTAGGTAGTGTACCAGGGGTCGGACGAGTGGTCACCCCACATCTCTATAGTAACGTGATAGCAGCCCAATATCAATTCCCCCAGTTTTCTTAATTGTTTCTGCAGCTTATGTGCCCCGCATACTAAATATTTCGACGCTAATCCCCTCTGTTCAAGCATTTTCGTCCCCTCTTGCTCCTTTTGCTTCTCCTCACTTTGGTAGCTTTATTAGGGGGTCGCACCCCCTCAAAAGAAGCTTTGTGAGGAGAAGCGTTTCAATAGAGATCGGACCTTGGGTTTATCGGCGGGGGAGTGACGCTTTGGTGCCCGGCTGGATGGCACATTTACGGTACGGCTAAGTTTTTCAGGTTTGCTGAAATTTGGCGATGAATCACGCAACTGGTTCATCGAACATCTCCGTGAAATGTCAATATTGATAGCTGAAATATCTGAAGTCACCCCACTGATCAACGGAGACGTCCGAATCCTACAGATAAACATTACCACACGTAGAGGGCATAGAGTATTTTCTGGTTTCTACCGCAGACTTCAGCAGTAGTGGCATGTCTCGTGTGGCACGCCGATAAGCGTGACGAGAGGCAGGCATGCGGTACTAAAAATCACGAGAGAAAGAGTAGCTCATCTTTCGAGAAGTGGAAGTCCATAAATCATCCTTGTGAGTGTTCCGGAGCTATACGTTGATTTGAAGACTCCAAAGCGGGTTTCTCTTGAGTTTCTATCGGCGGCTTAGCTCCCCATCCTTTGCCCCTGGCTCACACTCTGATTATGTAATCAAATGAGAATCCATCGAGGCTCACCGATCCAGTATCAAGCACGACCAACCTCTTACTGGAAACCCCAAGATCATGATCGGTGTCTACACGGGGCCACAGCCGCCAGCCAAGGCGCTCAACGAGATGACCCAGGAGGAACAGGCCGAAGAAGGTGCCAAGAAGATGATCGAGTTCATGCAATCATGTCCTGGTAAAACTGCGATGGCAGGTGTTTCAGGATTCTTCCTTGGTGGTTTCTTCGGTTTGTTCATGGCTTCCATGGCCTATGATGTCCCCGTCGGTACCGCTGCTGTGGGACACATCAGTGAGTTACCTTTCAAACAACAAATGAAGTTACAGTTCACCGATATGGGTAAAAGAGCATACTCGAGTGCAAGAAATTTTGGTTACATCGGTATGGTATACTCAGGAGTGGAGTGTGCTATCGAAAGTGTTCGTGCCAAGCATGACATTTATAATGGGGTTAGTGCAGGTTGTATTACAGGTGCAGGTTTATCGATTAAAGCTGGACCACAAGCGGCTATGTTCGGCTGTGCTGGTTTCGCTGCTTTTTCAACAGCTATTGACTTATACTTGAGCAGAGAAAGTGCCCCTCCTCCAAAGAATGATTACGATGATTAGAGCATGTATATAGTTACAATTATTTGAGGATTCTAATGTACATAATTAACAGAAGTAATAGCAGTACTCGTAGTTGAGTCCGGAAACCACGAACGAGGTCATCAAGAAAAGAACTATCAAGATGACGGCGATGGCGTAGCGGTAATCAACCAGTATGCTGTGCTTCCTGGTCTTTTGGCCGAGTTGTTGAAGCCTCTCTAGCTCATCAAAAATGCTCGGCATTTGTGAAGAAATCGCTTTGGTATCCGCAGGCTTCTTCGAAGTATTTGCTCCAATAATCTCATCTATCTGTAGTCTTATTAGCTCGAGTCTATCTGGATCACTTAAATTAGCTCTGCTTTCGACAATCAACAGATGAAGTCGACTCAAATCTTGATCAATAGAGGATACGAGCTCCTCTGCGGTTTCGGTGGTTTGAGAAACAGGTGTATTTTTCAATTCGACATGGTCGGATTGCAACGCATTGCTTGAGCTTGAAAGGTTTGCTCTTTGCAGATTGTCGAAACTATCCCAAACGGCAGAGTTTCTAGTGCTTGGTAGTTTAATGCCGTCATTCGGTTCAACCTTGACTGTCTGATCGTATCTTTTCCTGGGAAAAACGTTCTTGGGAATATCTTCAAAGGTATCTTGATTCACTTTTGACCCCGCTTCGAAGGCCTGCCTTCGCTTGTTCGCCTGTAAATGATCTTTGTCTATACCACTCTGTTGATGACTTCGATTTGCAGTAATGGTTTTTCGATGAGGAACGAGATTCGATTCCTCGATAAGAGGCTTACGAAGTTCGAGTATACGTCGCGGAGCGGGCCGAGACGTCTCGGTTCTAGATTGATACTCGATCGATTCAGGTCGTATTTTGTTTGTGTTTCGTAAATTCTTGTCCACTGCCGTCTCATCTTCATCTGGTGACGCGATCTTGTAAGGCAATGGCAAGGGCTCACCAAGGTGAATGAAGGCATTACCTGAGCTGACAGCTTCGCTTGGATCACCTCCAATGCGGCCTCCAATACCTCGTTTGTTCATATTAATGCATACCAACCCTTCAGCACAGTGAGATCCAAACAATTGATTGTTTTTCTGATGCTCGCTTTGCAATTTGACTGGACGCGCCTAAGTCAGATAGATTTCGAAACAGTATATAGAGCATAGTAACACTGCTGGAGCTTACATTACTATTAGGAAGAATGTCTAATGTGAGACACCTAAGAACACATCTTTTGAACTTCTTTTGTGTGTGGTCATAAAGTTCGAAGTGCAGCCTCACCAATAAGATTTAAAGAAATCGGTCACGTAAATTGGTAAATATCTGCAATTTTTCAGAAAAATTGAACTAAGAATTAAAACGCGACCGGCTTAATTACAAGGGACACACACACACGACCATTACCTCGGTCCTTTCCCCTTTGGGAGGCACAACTGCCTATCACGGATATGTACTACTACACGAGAAGTTTAAAAGTTTGAAGCGACGATGCACATCGGTTTTAGATCAGACCGGCTTTCGATGCTGTCTCTTTTAAACTTTCCGTAGGCTAATATCGGCAAAGAAATTCAATTGATTCGTTAACATATATCATGTAAAACCTGGATACCCCGGATGAAATGCGCACATCCTTCGTGTGTCATGAACCGTTGAGTATTGTGAATAAAACTTGAAGCGCGGGCGATCTTCACAATAGTGTCTACATGCACCATCTTACATAAGCTCGCAGCTATTTCATATAGCTTTAAAAGCTTGGTGTCGGGTTATGGATTATGGCAATAGTAAGCTAAGATGCCGAGTTCGGGCGCTGGAAAAGCTCCTACCCGCCTAATAGACGGGTATTGGATGTTCTTTCTATTTTTACGGAGATTCGGCTTGACTTAACACATGTCGACGACCAAACACTCACGTCAACGCCCGAAGCAGTCGCAGAAAATGCATCCCCGCGCATTTTTTAAGCGGAACCTATGCCAGGCGGCGTTTGCGTCATGAACCCGCAGGCATAGAAGATATACGTATCCAGTAATAACTTGCGAAGGGTCTAGAATCGAGGTCTGCTTTGCTAAGATGGCACATTTGGACCACTAAAGTTGCTTCACTCAAGACCAACAGGAGTCAAAGGCGTCTAGAATAGTAAAGGAGGTGGTTCCAACATTGCTTTGGAATTGTTTGATATCGGATCATCGGTGGTTTGGAATCTGTCAGAGCTTCCTAACATGCCAATATTGGTGGGGGGAGGGAGCAACCAATCAGACAATGTAAAGCTATTGCAGCCCGATCGGGGCGAACAACGCACCAAAAAGTGAGTACCTAGGGATCTTCGATAATTTCGTGCTACTGGGCTACTGCGCACAGCACGCTGTCGGTATTATCTAGCTGCAGGCGGGAGCCGCATTGTAAACGCACTCACACGCTAGATGTGACAGTGCTCCGTAATTTTCTGGGGTCGATATATTAATGCCGGACATCCCATAAACTGGACACTGTTGGTATGGAGAGATGTCGCAATCCCATCAACGGAGAACAAGCTTAAAAGGCAGCCCACAGGCATCTTTCTACATCGATATAGAAAAGACTGAAGATGATGTTGTGCTCAATCAAAAAGAAGAACAAGTCTACCATAAAGTTATATTATTGGTGGCACTTTTCATGTGTTGGATTATGATTTCAGCGGCAGGAGTGAGCTTCGGGCTTAAAATGCTGCAGGATACTAGTGTGAGTGATCCACAAGCCACAGGCATTTCTAACAATCCACTTATCAGTGTGAATGGGGATGCAAAAGATGAACACACACTTCGTTTGAATGAGTTCTACTCCGACGATAAGACAGTGGAAAAAACACCGGAAGTGAGTGATACAGAAGATGGTGACGAGGAATTCATTGACTCTCAGCATGATTTGCAAGAAATCTTCCTGGTCAGTCCAATCATTTTGCTTTCGGAAGATCCAGAATCAGCTGATCAGCAACACCTCGAACTCATCATCAAAAACTTGAACATAAACCCCGAACCCAAGATAGTCAAGTTGGACAAGCATCCTCACTGTAAGAAAATATTGAATTACTTAAAAAGTTACGAGTCTTATCAAGATTTCTTGACCGCACCAATTTCCACTGGTGGGGCACCCATCAAAGTTGACCTCAAGTACAACTCCGAGGATTCTGATTCTGAGATCGAGTTCGAAAACAAAAAATATGACCACGTCCGCTACGTAGGCGAAAACAAATTGACTTTCGGTCACCCCCTGCACAGTATACCCAGACTTTTCATTGGCGGCGTCCCTGTTGGCAACTTTGAAGAGCTTTTCAGAAAGAGTAAAACTAACACGTTGGCACTGTTTTTGAGAGAGAAAGGCAAAGGCTTAATTACAGTGGGCTGAGCTCATCTGATTTTGCGACGATTATTAGAGTATGTTGATTGCATACGGATGTCCAAATGACTTCACGATTTACGTTTTTCTTGTGTTATAATAATTTTATAGTGAGGTTTGGTTGAGGTTCAATTCTGGTTTAAAATGAAAATGAAAATGAAAATGATAAAATGATAATAAAAAAAATTTCTATGTCCAACATAATGCGGCGATTTCGTTGCTTTGTATGAGTATACCTTAAAGCGTAACAAGTGTTTGAGCTACAAATTGAATTAAACAATCAAAACTCGTCGTACATTTAACTATTATCTAAAGTTTATAAATCTTGGCAAACTTTTTCTTGGCGTCTTCCTCCACGATATTTCCGTGGGACATACAAACCCTAGTAAAATCCCAAGATTTAATGGCTTCTAATCCAGGTTTACTCTTGGGCGTGACAAGTCTGTTCATCAAATAGCCACCTACAACACTGTCGTGTTGCATGTACCTCATGAGGTTGGACAACCAAGTATGTGGATTATAGTTTTCTGGATACCCAGCGGCAGTGGAAAATTGCTCCAAAGGTTCACCACATCCGGTGTTAAAGAACACATCTGCAGCGAAGATTGTCTTGGAGTTCTTGTCAAACAAGACCAAATCTCTGTTTTGATGATTTTTCAAGAACACAATCTCGAATTGGTTCACGAAGTCCTCATCGGTAATACCGATTTCTGTCTTCAATACTTCAGAACCGGAAACCTTATTACCTTGGTCATAACCAAATTTGTAGTCGATGTCCAAGCCGGGGATTTCAAGACCTTGCATCCCAATGACTTTTGCTTCTGGATACTTATCTTTGAAAGATTTGGCAGCACCCGTGTGTTCAAAGTTTGGAACGATGACATATGAGATTTCCCAGTCACTATCTTTTCCTGTCAAAAGGGTCAAAGCCTTTTCCACTTCAGGTCCATAAGGAACCGCTGCCCATACGACAACTTTTCCCAGGCAATTGATGAGAGACATTCTAGCACCAACATTGAGTATATTATAGATGGCGAATCCGCACGAAGCGGTGACGACCCCGTCACAAATCTTTCTAGTAACAACCTTCAAAGGATCTGGGTAACCCATTATTTAGACCTTAATAAAGTTTGGTTCTTATCTGTTTCAAATATGACTTGCCGAAAGTCATCTCAAGAGAAGACCAGGGCGTGCCGAAGCAGTGCGGCTGCTACGGTGACCACACGATAACGCATGGAAAAGATGTATGGAAATTAAACTTCAAATTTCATTCAGCTGCATCTGTGCGCGAGCTTTTGTGCACGTCCCCTCTTTGGCCTCTAATTCAAAGCTCCCGAATACTAACTATAATTCAGGATTCATAATTTATTTGGCATATTCATATATTAGCACCCTACTTGAGATGAGATTAAGCGGATAGGGTTCAAGAGTGGACTTTACCAGGCCCGAAAACATGATTAAATGTTTCCTTTGCATCTTTTTCTATGATATTTCCGTGACACATGACAAGTTTTGAAAAGTCCCACTCTCTGATGGCGTCAATACCAGGGCGACTTGCTGAACTCGCTAACTTGTTTACTACCCAATTACCAACGAGACTATTAGGCTGTAAGTATCTGAATAAGAAGGACCAACCACCTAAAGGATTGAAGCCTTTAGAAAATCCTAACGCCGGCGAAAATTGTTCCATTGGTTCTTTGGCTCCAAGATTAAAAATCAAATCAGCCGCAAAAAGTGATTTAGACTTTTTGTCATACATCACCAATTCTCTGGTCAAGTGGTTTGATAAGTAAACGAATTCGAACAGCTCCGAGAAGAAGTCATCCGCCACACCAATTTCGTTCCTCAACACCTTCAGGTCTATAAGCTTATTTCCCTGCTTTGCGGTGATCTTGTAGTCGATATCTAAGTCAACTTTCACTTCTTCACCCGCAATTATCTTCAAGTCGGGATACTTGTCTTTGAAGGATTTTGCAGCCATTGTGTGCCCGTTATTAGGGATCACCAAGTGAGTAACATTGAATTTGTCCGTAGAGTTAGTTAAAAGTTCTAAACTCTTTTCTACCTCAAGACCATAAGGCACAGCAGACCAAACGATAATCTTCCCATCACGATTAAATAAAACCATTCTCGCACCAATGTGGAACTTTTGCAGGATTGAAAAAGCACTGGATGCGACCACGACATTATCGTCGATTTGTTTGTTCACGAGTTTTAAAGGAGAAGGGTAACCCATTTTGAATTGTTAAGAGAATTAAGTACTTGACATCAGATTATTGGAGTTTTTAGTTGATTATATAGTCTTCTACTGACTGCTAAAAGGGTGGCAAATTTTAAGGCAAGGCATCGCAGCTAAAGCGAATTCTCGATAAAGGGTACACATATCCGTTGCACCTTCCTCGAGACCGCAGTTGGTGCATAATACGACAATTAGGGTTTGCCTCAGTAGGTAATGACAACACCACAATATAAAAGTTTAAAGTGTACATAAATAGATGGGGTGGCGGATTTTGGAAGTTGCACAGCCTTTCGGAAGATGAATAGCCCTTTATCTCCGCATCTAAATTACCGTGCGCTTTCGGAACTTTCGAGCGGAAAGTATAAGTTCCGCATGTGAAACACGGATCAAAGAACGATATTAAGATCTCAAACAGAGATCTATTCGTAATTACGGTAAGGGCATGTAAGCACAGCGATAATTACAGGAATTATCATAGGGTACCCGGGAATTGCTGGAAGATTATCACGTGACATAGATGATACAACTAAATTAATCACGTGATCAGACAAGAGATGCCCATATGGTTTGCGAATCGAGATGTAGATTCCCGGTTGTGGAATGTGTGGCATCCTCCTAAGATTCAGTCAGAATGAAGAACTTACATGCCCGGACTGTATTCCTCAATTGAAGTCGCATTTGGTAGGCCAAGTGATTCACGAGTCATGGAAAACCAGAGACGCAGACGAATTAAGAAAGTTTCTTGCAACCGCTTATGATCAGAAAATCAAATCATTGAGTGAAGCAGATAAGAAGAAAATAGATAATTTAGACGTTTTAAGGGTACTTCATACAAATCTAGCCAAGCTTAAGAATAATGTCAAGCTCTCCAAGGATGAAAAAGACCAGTCGATAGGTGAACTTCAAGAACAGATCGACTCAATCATGAACAATTCGCAAAACGAAGTCAGCGGAATAACAGAATACAAACTCGAGGATTTAATCCTCAAAATTGCATCCAGAGGCCCGAGCTATCTCGAATATTGTCAATTTCAACTCGGACAAAGTCAATTTCAACTATTCTCATCGGTTTTATCATTGAGACAGCCTTTCCAATCGCAGCCTATTCACTTCAACAATATGATATTTCAGTTTAATGGGGAGCTATACAACGATGAGTGCCGCGAAATTAACGATACAGCATACATAGTGGATCAATTGAGAAACAGCGATGGCTCACAAGAGTCAATCTTGAAGGTCTTCAGTCAACTAAACGGAGAGTTTGCATTTGTCTTAACTGACCTTGACACAAAATTGATTTACTTTGGCAGAGATTCTATTGGGAAACGATCTTTGCTTTATCGTCATCTGAATGACGAGCTTGTCATCACTTCTGCCGCAGAAAAAGACTCCTCGTCCTTTGTGGAATGTAAGAACGAAATTAGTGTCTTCAACATTCAGCTGAATACAATTGAGCACACCAGCTATTTACAGCTTTATAGAGAATCCTTCTCAGATAGGTTAAGGTTTAAACCATTGCCTTATACTCCAACAGCAAGCATTGAAGAACGTTATTTAGAGCTTCAAAAGCATTTGAAATCGGCTACAGCAGTGAGACAGAAACTAATTTATCCCCTTTCATACCAGGAAGCTACCTTGGCCGTGCTTTTCTCAGGCGGTCTTGATTGCACCATAGTTGCAGCATTGATCTGCCAAAATATCACAGAGGAAAGACCACTGGAACCTATGAACATAGATCTTTTAACTGTGGGATTCACTAATCCACGTACCAACCTATCTCCGAGCGATTCCCCAGATCGGCAATTAAGTAAAAAGTCTTGGTTCCATTTGGCGTCCAAATATAATGGACCATTCATCAATTTGAGGCTTGTTGAGATTGATATAAGCTATGAACAGTGGCTCACTCATAAAGAGCGTGTACGAGACTTGATGTATCCTGCTAACACCGAAATGGATTTGTCGATAGCGATAGCATTTTACTTTGCCTCGTCGGTGTTGCCGGAATCGACCAGGAAGACAAGTCTCCTTGACTCCTGTAAAGTCTCATACGATGATTTCCTTCAAAGCGAAGCAAATTATACTAGCATAGTTTCAAATTACGAATCCACGGCCAAAGTCCTATTCAGTGGTTTAGGTGCCGATGAATTGTTCGCAGGGTATCTGAGACATGAGTCGATATTCACCAACAATTTAACAGAGGACTCAAGCTTAGAAGATGTGCAGTTGAGGTACAATGAATTGAGCAGAGAGCTCATTCATGATATTGATGTCATTCATACGAGAAATTTGGGTCGTGACGATAGAGTAATTGGTTGTTGGGGAAAAGAATTAAGATATCCATACTTGGACGAAAATGTCATTCAATTCGTCATCAACAAGATCGAGCCGAATTTCAAACTTCATTACGAATTCGAGACTATTACGACGAAAAGGAAGGGAACGAAAAAGGTAATGAAGGCAACTCGTAAACTCTTATTGCGGGAATTAGCAGGACATATAAATCTAGAGTGGGTCAAATCTGAGCCCAAGCGGGCTATACAATTTGGAGCTAAGAGTGCCAAGCTTGAAATTGGCCAAAATAAGTCTAAAGGTACAGACAATTTATAAATCAATTATAATAAATGTGTGTTATGCAAAACTTCACGCAATTCTAAAGGAACAGACAATTTATAAAATAATTAAAGGAACTGTATAGTATATGGGATCTAGTTATGCTGACCACGGCTCATGCAAAGCTTCATGTTTATGGTGAATGCTGCCATTAATCATTATTCGTTAATTTTTCAACCCATTTTGGCTCAATAACAAGGACTTCCGCCTCTGTCAATAAATTTTTTGGCGATTCTGTTTCCTCTTCACCTGACAAATCAAGCTTGTACACTCTACCCCTGACCCAGCATTTCCTTCCTTCCTTTCTGAGGAAATCACACCGCACAAGAATAAATGAATCCACGAATAAAGGTTGTTTATAACGAACATTCAAATTCGCTGTTACTCCACGTCTTGACTCAAATGTTAAGAATCCAACTGCACACGTAAGCTCGTCTAAAAGAGTTGCGATCAATCCGCCGTGAACAATCCCGGGATGACCAGAAAGTTTCGATCCCAAATGCAAAAAGGTAACGGAGTACGGCTTATGGGTGGGGTTTTCGATCATATTTGTTTCATAAAATGAAGATGGTGATCTGTAAATGATCTTTTCTTCACCGGATAATGTGATACCAGTCAAGTTTGGTCTAATATGTTTGTAATCATTCACCTCTGCTGGTTTGAGATTCTGATAATGCTGAAAAGTTGGATGCGTTCTTAATTCTTCAGGGACTTCCAAGTCCTGTGTTGAAGCATTTTTCAAACTACCGTTCTTCATCAAAACATCTTCTTTTGCGATTAATTCACCTGTGGAGCTCATTTGGACTCTAAAACAATATTATATTCTTCAAGCAGCGTTTATTCTTACTTTGAAAGAACTTGATCCGAGGATACGCTCTCTGATAAGACATCTTCGTAAGAGATTACGTAATGTGGGGTAAAAATGATTTTGAAGCGCTGCAACTCCAAACATAGCTTTTGTCTTTTTAGGTCTGAATAACTACAAAGGTATCAAGATTACCTAGTTATATCATATTTATATGAAAGCATAAGTTTTTGAAAATTTTTCAATTCCGTATTAAAGGTATGATGGAACCAACTCGAAATTGAACTTGAATTAAATTTCAAAGGCGGTCGAGAAGGTCTTCTTAGCATCTTTGTCAATAATATTTCCGTGACACATCACAATCTGAGAGAAGTCCCACTTGGCAATAGTTTCCAACCCAGGCTTACTCTTTGGTGTAACAACCTTATTTGCCAAGTAATTGCCGAATTTACTTTGTGGATTCATCCATCTCATCAAGTATGAAAAACCAGTGCAAGCGTTGTATCCTTCGGGATATCCTGTACCAGGAGAATATTGTTCCATTGGTTCAAAATTTCCAAAATTGAAAAGCAAGTCAGCCTCAAAAAGGATTTTGGACTTTTTGTCAAACATGACTAATTCTTGATTGGTGTGGTGAGGCAAGTAGACGAATTCAAATGTGTTCAAAAAAACTTCATCAGTAATACCAAGCTCTTCCTTTAAGCTTTTCAGATCAATGAGCTTATTACCTAACTTCGAAGTGAAGGTATAGTCAATTTTCAATCCTGGAACATCGACCCCTTCCATTGCGATCACTTTCAACTCTGGGTAAGCATCTTTGAATGACTTAGCTGCCATGGTATGCTCTTTGTCTGGGATGATCAAATGTGTGATATTGTGATTGGAATTCGAACCTGTCAAAAGTTCTAAACTCTTTTCAACTTCAGGACCATAGGGCAAAGCTGACCACACAATAATTTGCCCCAGATAGTTGAAAAGGGCCATTCTTCCTCCAAAGTTAATCCTATTGACTCTGGTGAACGCGCATGACCCAATCACTATGTCATTCGTTAACTTTCTGCTGAGAACTTTTAAAGGTGAAGGGTAACCCATTGTGATAATTTGAATCTGGGAAAAGCTTAAAGGGCTGAAATACGAAGCTTCAATCTAGCGCAACCGCCGCTCAAATTCAATTGCATTGGGAGTATTTTGTCACGTGGATGAAGTCAGGCGCTATGCATGTGACTGGGAACAGTACCCACTAAGCTCTTTACATCAAGAGACTGGAGTCAATTTGGCCATTCTACATCTACTTATATATAAATAAAGTCGGAAATGACGTAAATTTTTGAGTCAAGTAAAAACGCAAATAAATGCTTCTAGAAGTAAATGTAAAGAAATAGAGAAGCCATTTAATGCTTAAACGAGGTCAACCTCATACAAAACAAATGGCTCATAGTCTGGGTCCACCAATGATGCATACTCGTGTAAGCTGCTTTGGTTGGAGAAACCATCTCCTCCCAAGTATCCGAACTTTTCAATGAGCTCCTTTCTAGCCTTTGGAATGGTTCTGGCATCGGGGAATTTGATCAAGAAATAGTCGAAATGTGGTGGCAATCCGTATCTCAAGACACTCTCAACGTAGATACGAATAGCCTTGATATGGAACCAAGCTGTAAAAATGTCGGAGTATGCAGTCTTTGCCAAGCGGATAAGATCGTTCTTTGACTTGTATTCGGTAGCTTTAGTCAAATCAAATTCTTTCCGTAAATTGTTTAAAGATTCTTCTGAGTAAACAAAATCGGTTCTTGGATGCCATTTGTGTTCTCTAGCAGCAGTATTGAACTCTTGTTGATACTTCTTGAACAAAGTGACGGCATAAAGATTGTACTCGGCATCTGTAGAAATCACCTCGGCTGAGCGTGGAATAACAAATTGAGTCAAAGTTTCATATTTGTTTTCGAAATCACTAATCAAGGTCTTTGGAACTGCAACTAAGACTGTAGTCAAATGCTCGGAGTCCAAAACGAAATGCTCAGGGCGAACGATATCATGTAACGATTTGATTGACAAGTCACCATTCTTTTTACGGTCAGCGGCTTGAAAGTTTGACTTGGCGGTCTGGTATGATTGATATGCAGATCTCACATCATTATCCAAAGTGAATGCTTCGTTAGAAATCATATCAACTAATTGTTTGATGGGTTTGTCCAAACGGTACTTGGAGGTGTTCCATTGGAAGGACTCTAAGTAAGCCGTGGCACTCTTGGAACCAACAACACGTGTGTTAGATGAATTCTCGGTAACACCCGAGAGAATGTCAACGACTTTACCCACAGATCCTTGCAATTGACCATCTATCTTTGCTAACTCTTCACTCTCTTGAACCAAGGAATCTAAAGTACCACTTTGAAATTCTGGAAGATCAATCTTGCTGAGAGGAGATTTACCACCATTCAAAGTTCTTTCAATCCAATCTTGAGCATTGGCCGACTTTGGTAAAGATGTCACCAAATAGGATGCAACAGAAACCATATCGTTGATTGATTGAGTCCAACGTTCTCGCTAGGGTTATCGTTCAGTTCAACCAATTCTATGCGCAGCGTAAACTTCAGTACAATTTAGTAGTAGTCCGGTCTCTGTTTTACTCTCCTGATAATAGTGTGTATCTTTGGAAAATTCACCAGCAACTGGCTGGAAGCCTATCCAACTCAATTAAACTACCTCTCCTTTTATTCATCGGTGTATAAGTTCAAATTAGGAGTGTAAAGTTTTCAGCCTCCAAAATGCTTGCAGATAGAGCCATTTCTCATCTAAAAAGTAGGATCGCGATGGCCAAAAAAATTTAGTAGCGGACCTAATTTTGATTAATATTCCTTACCCTTCACCACCCTCTGAAACAATACAGGAACAGTCATGAGTAATACTCTAGAGGTAAGAATCTTTTATTAAGAAATATTCCCATAACTATATGAAACTAACTCTTCAGGAACGTCTCAAGACTCATTCATCTGCATTCGATGGGTTGTTATCCTTAATCCCAGCAAAATACTACTATGATAATGCTACACAAGACCAATGGCAGCAGAAGAAAAAGTCGAAGAAGGAGTCACAACAAAACAAGCGGGCTAAATTAGACCCCAATTCGATAGCTGAGGCAGACGATTATACCAACTCACATGCATCAGCAAAGGATGTGATGACCAATAGAGCTGCAACCGCCAAGAAGGTAGTTTTACCAACAAGAGCTAATTTTCAAGCTCAGAGGCAAAGCATTGTCACTGAAAACGCTGAAAATCAAGATGATGAAAAAAGTGATCGCACAACTAGCTCAGAAGAGGATGCTGGAAGTGACACAGACTTAATAAATAACAGTGCTCTGTTAGTATTCGATGATGACGGGAACGAAGTTGAGACATCTGAATCATCCCTGAAAAAGGGATCTGAAAAAAGTGACAAAATGACCCCAGAAGAAAGAAGGAAAAAGGACGAAAACCTCGCAAAATTGAGAGAAAAGTTGGCCGCTAAGATCAAAGTATTTAAAGAGACTAGAAAAGCACCAGGCACAAAACTTCCTGGGGCTCCAAAATCAAGGGAGCAGATCTTGGAAGAAAGAAAAAGAAAAGAGGAATTGAAGAAGGCTGAGAGACTTAAGAGAAAACACGAAGAGATAGAAGATGATGAATCAGAATCAGATGAGTCAGAAGATGAAGAAAAGGCACAAGGTGTTTTGTTTGGTAACATTGTTTTCAATGATGGGTCGAGAGTCACTTCTGACCTCAGTAAGTTAAGACACACCGTTGAGAAAACCAAGCAAAAGGGACCGGCAAATAACGACCTTAAGGCACATTTATTGAAGCTTGAAAAGAAGAAAGCAAAGTTGGAGCAAATGTCTCCAGAGGACAAGAAAGCATTCGAGGAAAAGGACAAGTGGCAGCGTGTCATGGCACAAGCCGAAGGGGTCAAAGTAAAGGATGATGAAAAATTGTTACGTAAAGCCATAAAAAGAAAGGAAAAGCAAAAGCTCAGAAGTGAAATTGAATGGAAAGAGAGAAAGCAAGTTGTGAAAGACACTGTTGCTGCTCGTGCAAAGAGAAGAGAAGAAAATTTGAAGGCTAGAAGAGATAACAAGGGCAAAAAGGGCAAAAAGCAACCTCGTTTGAAAAAATTCACTGGTACTATCAATAAAGCAGCCAAGAAGAGAGCTGGATTTGAGGGAAGTGCCAAGAGCAAGAAGAAGTAAATAGGGGATTGTACGATATTCAATTTAATGAAAACATTACAAGGTGTAAATTTAATGTGAATTAGTTGCGAGCATATTAAAATTGTAGAATAAATGCTAACATATCAAAAAAGAGCTAACTTTGAAAAGTTCAAAATTTTCAAAAATAAATGGAGAAGCTTCTCCAAATCGAAATTTGCGAGGAGGTAGGGGCTACTTCACCTGCACTTCCCTGGAGTTGTTCAGCTCCATACCATTTTTGCATGTAAGAACATCCTCACGCGTTTCCTTATTGTAAGGGGGTAGTGATATTGTGTATTGCACACCCAGCAACTCTCGACAAATTTCGAACTAATTCAAAACCCTTTAAAGGATACAGAACAGTAAATTTTAAGAAGTTTCTTGAACATCTCATATACAATGTCATTTCCAGATCAAGCAAAGCAATTTTTGAGTCACATCGATAAGGTACGTTGAAAATTGAACTGAGAAGCGACTTTAGCAAAGCTTTGAGGGAGTCAGAACACGTCTCACCGAACGATACCTGACAAATTCTCCATTATTGGGAGAGGAATCAAGAGTCACAACTATTGAAGTCATCAAAAAATCATCTTGTCCTTACTGAAAACAATATACTAACCTTAAGGCAACCGCCAATCATGGTCTTTTGAACCAATTCAACAGTCAAACTGGTTTACCAAGATCATACGCTGTCATGGCATTCTCAGGTGTATACTTGGTAATGGTTTTCCTCAATATTGGTGGAGTTGGTCAACTTTTATCAAACATTGCCGGTTTCGTGATTCCAGGTTACTATTCCTTGATCGCATTAAACACTCCAGGTAAAGATGATGATTCGAAATTATTAGCCTACTGGGTTGTTTTCGCCTTCTTGAATGTTGCCGAATTCTGGTCTAAGGCTATCTTGTACTGGATTCCATTTTACTTCCTTTTCAAGACTTTCTTCTTGATCTACATTGGTATTCCAGCTACCGGAGGTGCCGACATGATCTACCAAACTGTCATCAAGCCATTCTCCCAAAAGTACGTGGGTGTTGGAGGTAAGCTCTCTCACGAAATTGATGAGATTGCTGAAGGTGTTTCAAGCGCTGTTGAAATCTGAGTGAACACTCAATTCTTGATGCACTTCAAATCACCAGTTGAATTGTTATTACGTATTGAAAAATTTAGATGAATAGCGACGAACAATGTACAGCGACAATTGCCTAGTCGAAGTTTGAATCATTACATGTATGGGACATAGTTCACTCCTCACTGGAGTGGTTGCAAATGAAAATTCATCATGATAACGTAGAGTTGCTACTTACTTCCGTTCAGGCGACTGGTAAAGGCGCCTTGCATCAAACAATTTAGCCCGGAAAGTGTATCTAATTACCGTCGAGTTTTCAACCACCAGCGGTCGCACATCACAGCTAAAGTAATTATAGTAGTGGCTCAAAGTTGCGCAGGCGCACATGCGCGAGCATCACAAATTGACCTCGGAAGTGATCTAGAGCAAACTGCGGGAGTGCGAGTCGGTACCTGAGTGTACATGTACTCTTATCAGTGGGCAATGCAAGGAAAGCAACAGTGGCGCTTTGCGTTACCGGGCGTAGGAACCCGGCCCGTCACCACAATACCAGCCCCTCTTCTGCCAGAAATAAGCTCAGATGTCCTTAAACCGAGATACTGTATTGCTGGTCATTACGGGCAATCAGCCTTGCTACGCGCTTCGCTTTGAGATCCATATAGAAATCTCAAATTGTGATACCTTAATAAGCGCGGCTGTGTTCGACAGTCTTGCTGTTCCTGATGCAGACAATCTCCCTCGTAATAAATTCATCAGCAAGAAGCGCGCACGGTTTGCACTTTGGATGGAAGAAGAAAGGGTTGTGAGCTCTTCCCACCCGTTAGAGTTCCTAGATGTATCGAACATTCACCGGAAGTTTAACGTCACACCTATTTCAGCGAGAGATTGCTCATCCAGAAAAAGCCTCCTGTGGATCTGGGTACGAGTGGAGGATGTTCATCTTCGTGAATTACTACAAACTCTTGTTCTAATCACGCCTTCCGATACCTATGGTGCTTATTGTTGAATACAGTTTGTAAGCTACATTGTTGTGATGCTCACTTCATATGCGCTTCAAAACGCACAAGAATTGTAAACACCGATGGATTCGGATGACTTTTTTTTTTGTACAATATTAGGCCACATGAATACCGCCCCCCTCACGTAAGATTTCCTCACCAGTACCTAGCAGCAATGTCAGATTGTGTAGTCAGATTGAGTTCTCGCTCAAACGATGGAGATCTAACTGTGAAGCTCTCGGCCATTTATGCGCCTGGTACATCATCGTGTAAGTGTACCCGTTTCAACTGCATGGTCTCTCCAACGACTGGGTTCCTGACCATCGTCACTGTAGGTACGTCATACTAGACGTGCGGCTCAAATCCAGGCTCTTGAGACGAGTGATTCAGCCACGCTTAGACAGCAACCTGCAAATTTCAGTTGTACAAAATAAACATCACATATATAAGAGTAACACCCCATCGGGTAAAAAATTAACACACAAGTCTCTGTGATTAATAGACCTCGAACCACAACTTTTGAGTAAAGAATAAAGGTGAATTAAGACTTCTAGTACTCAGTGTGTTGGAACAAACTCATCCAATCTCATCTTCACACTTAATTTATAACTTGTTGAGTAGCTGTTCCTGAGACAATCGTGAAAATGGCGAGCTCAACACAACAACAATCGAATAGTTCGGTTTCCCAATTCTTGTCCACTTTGATTCCTAACTTGGTCATTTTTGCGGTCTTCCTTGCAATCTTCGTTATCTTGAGAAAGAAACAACGTAGAGTTTATGAACCTCGTTCTGAAGTTTCCACTCTTCCAAAAGATCTCAAACCAGAAGAGTCTCCTCGTGGAGCATTCAGCTGGATACATCATCTCCTAGGCAAACCCGAATCATTCCTCATCCAGCAAACCGGAGCAGATGGCTATTTCTTTTCGCGTTATTTATTCGAATTCTCTGCCGTTGCACTTTTGGGATGTTTCATCTTATGGCCAATCTTATTCCCAGTGAATGCAACAAATTCTTCCAGGACTCAAGGTTTAGATAGAATTTCAATTGCAAACATTGCGAACAAATGGAGAGTTTTAGCCCACATTTTCCTCTCCTGGATTTTCTTCGGTTCCGTGGTTTTCTTGATCTACCGTGAATTGGTTTACTACACCACATTCAGACATGTTTTACAAACTACCCCATTGTATGATTCTTTGTTATCATCAAGAACTCTTTTGTTGACTGAAATTCCAGACAAGCTCTTTGATGAGGCTACATTGAGAGAATACTTTCCAGTTGCCACCAATGTTTGGTATGCGAGAGATTATTCTGATTTGGAAGAAGACGTTAAGGAACGTACCAAATTAGCTGGAAAGTATGAGGGTGCTTTGAATAAGGTTCTTACTAAGGCCGTGAAAATGAGAAACAAGGCTGTTAAAAAGAATAAGCCAGCTCCAGAACCTGCTGATGACTTGAACAAGTACTTAAAGGATGGTAAGAAGAGACCCACTCACAAGTTAAAATTCTTAATCGGTAAGAAGGTCGATACCTTGGACTATGGTGTGGAAAGATTGGGTGAATTGAACAAGAAAATCAAGAAGCAGCAATTAGAGCACAACTCTAACACACAAGTTCCATCTGTGTTCCTCGAATTTCCAACTCAATTGGAATTGCAAAAGGCCTTCCAGGCTATTCCTTACAACCCTGACTTCAAGGGAGCTAAGAGATTCACTGGTATCAGTCCTGACGATGTCATCTGGGAAAATTTGGCATTGACCCCCACTAAGAGAAGAATTAAGAAGATCATTGCTAGTACTGTGTTGACTCTTATGATTATTTTCTGGTGTATTCCTGTTGCTGTCGTTGGTGCCATCTCCAACATCAACAACCTTACTGATAAGGTTCACTTCTTGAAATTTATTGACAACATGCCAAAGTCAATCATGGGTATTATCACAGGTTTGTTACCTACCGTGGCATTGGCAATCTTGATGTCCTTGGTCCCTCCATTTATCAAGAAAATGGGTAAAGTCTGCGGTTGTATCACTGTTCAACAAGTCGAAGCATACTGTCAATCCTGGTTCTACGCTTTCCAAATCGTTAATGTATTTATTGTTGTTACCATTACCTCAGCAGCTGCTTCTGCCGTCACTAAAATTGTTAGTGACCCTGGTTCTGCTCTCAGTCTCTTGGCTCAGAAGATTCCAGCTTCTTCAAACTTCTACATATCATACTTCTGCTTGCAAGGATTGACAATTAGTTCCGGACTTCTTCTTCAAATGGTCGCTTTGATTTTGGCTCAATTCTTGGGTAAGATCTTGGATGGAACTCCTAGAAAGAAGTGGAACAGATACACCACTTTGGGACAACCTGGTTGGTCTGTGATTTACCCAGCTTACCAATTATTGACGGTCATTTCCTTGGTTTACTCTATTATTGCTCCATTGATTCTTGGATTCTCATTCGTGGCTTTCGTTCTTATCTACGTTGCATATCTCTACACTTTGGTGTATGTCATGCAACCAAACAAAAATGATGCACGTGGAAGAAACTACCCAAGAGCGTTGTTCCAGTTGTTCGTTGGTTTGTACTTGGCTGAGGTTTGTTTGATTGCTTTGTTTGTCTTCCAAAAGAACTGGGTTGCGGTTGCCTTGGAAGGTGTCTCTATTGTTTTCACTGCTGCCGCTCATATTTACTGCAAGTGGAAGTTCTTACCATTGTTCGACATTGTTCCAATTTCCGCTATTAAGTATGCCGCTGGTGACTCTACCTTCACTTATCCCGAACATGATCAAGGTTGGAAAGAAATTAAGGTCGAGGGAGAAAATTACTGGCAAGGTGGCAATCAATTGGGCTTGACTGGTAGTCACAGAGACCAAGTATTACCTCCAAATGTTGATTTGGCTGAAAAGGCTAAGGCCCCTGGCGATTCTGAAACCACCACTACTGGCGAAGGTAGACTCCTCGGTTCTGATGTATCAGACAAACAAAGTGCTGAAAATAGCTCTTCTTATGAAAAGAATATCGGTGGCGTTGCTAAAGGCGTTGCTGCTACTCCAGGAAAGTCTATTTCATGGTTAACCAGATTTTTCAACCCAAGGTCTGAAACTTTCGACTTACTCAGAAACATTATGCCTGCTGCCTATTACAACTATATTGAATATAATCCTGATTTCATCAAGAATGCTTATGAAGATCCAGCTGTGACTGATGAAGAACCTCACATTTGGGTTGCAAAGGATGACTTGGGATTGTCTGAGATCGAGAAGAATAAAGCTCTCGAGAATGGTGTTGATGTCTCTGACGAGAATGCCGGATTCGATGAGAAGGGCTCGATCAATTACACTGGTCCACCACCATCTTACGAAGAAGCCTTGAAAATTTAATAGCGAATTTCTCAAGCAAAGTACTAATACTCAATGGAGCTTAATTATTAATTGTTTAAAGTTTATTAATGTACAATATTTGATTTGAATATATCTGTATACAGTCGTTTTACACGAGCTATTCATGGGCTCGTGTACGTAACCAAAGGTAACTTTCGAGTTTTACATCGTAGAAATAAATGAGTAATTAAAATTTTGAAGAATTCTGAAGTAAAACTAAAATCGTGTCTTTCTAGGGACTGGCCCAACTCAAGAACTATAAAACAACTGTCTTTTTGTCTGAAACTTTAGGTGGATTTTCCCCTTCATTGAAACTTGGCAAGCTGTCGGTCTGAGATGATGAACCCTCACGCGCAGGAGGAGGTCCGTCAGGACGGTTGAAGTCTTCTAACTCGTTTCCTCTCTCAGATTCCCCGGTTTGGTTCCGAAGCATAAAGTTGTAAGTAGGTGTTGTAGTGGTACGTGGCGCAGTACTTGGACGTCTGAAGATGTCGTCAAGATTATCGTTGTCATCATGAATGTGGTTGTTGTTCTCTAGCTCATCTGTAACCGTTCCTCCGGTGAAATGATTAGATATTGGCGCTCCATTGCTAGTTGTGCTAGCTTGTCTTTGATGAGCTGCAGGTGGGGGAACCACAGTAGACTTCGAATTTGGATTGGCATGGAATTCGCCGTTTGCATCGTAGTAGCCCATATCACTTTCATTGGCAGTAGCTGTATAAGTGGGGACGTATGCACTAGGTAACTCCGGGTCCGCTCTGTTGGGCTGGTTGTATTGTGTTTGTGACTGGCGATACAGTGGAGGTGTCATCCAACGAGTACCGTATAATGGCTGTGCTCCATATTTTGATCTTCTTTTGTTAACTCTTAAGGTACCTAAAACAACAGCGATGATCAACACCAATAGAATCGCGAAGAACGCCCATCTAGCTGAGCCGTTGCCGAGAACACCATCATCACTCCACCATCTTCGTTTAAGATCGGGTCTCACCGGTGGCAAGGTCTCCCAACTCAGTTGTAGGAAAGGCATATCGCACAATGAATAAATTGACGCCCAGAAGTTGCCGTTGATGAAATCAAGCTTTCTTGGATATTGGGTAGGTCCGAACGTGCTATTCGGCTGACTTTTACTTATTGATCTGCGCCTTGTATGGATTGATGTAAAAGTAGGGTTGAGTCAGGAAAAAAGTTTCTAAGTGTGATAATCTAACTTTAAAACGTGACCGCAGTAGACACTTGGAAAGTCCGACTTCCGCATTTAATACCTTGGCCAAAAATATTCTGCGGAAAACCTAATAATAGATGAAAGGGGCCAAATAAATTACCGTAATGAAGGTCAGCATGAGTTCTTTTGTATAAGTGGAAGTCTCACGCCTAAAAACAAATTGGCAAGCTCGCCATAACGTATCTAGATGAAATTTCTATCTTTTAAATTTTAGTATAAGTCTCGTCGGCAAGCGTGGATAAGACATGCGATCAATCCGGACCTTGAGCATATTGCCACGGCTATTTAACTGTTGAATTCAGTGAAAATCTCTTTGATGTACTTCACATCAGAAAATTATTGTATCTACGTGCTGTTCAGTATCTCTCTTAATGCCGTTTTAGAGCGCACTCAGTTTATCCTTTTGTTAATTACTAACCAGCAAAATATGTAATCAAGTCATTTTGCAACCAAATCAAAAGTACGTACTATTATTGTTATCGATATGTTCGGCCATTTGTTTTTATTTGAAGAACCACACGTAGAACGAGAATTTACCATCACTTTAGAGCCAGCGATTTTGTGAGTACTGCTTGAGGCTTACTATTAAGTCAAACTAACGAATCAAGACAGCCAAATACACTTTTTCGAAATATTTGGATTTTAATGCAAAAAAGTATGATGGATAATAAACTTTCGCTGATAAAACTTTTAAGAATCACGCCCAAAAGACCAACAATATCAAATTCAAGTTATGTACAATACAGACAATTTGGCACAAACTCATATGACACTACAAAATTTCTAGCTCTAATAAAATGCATAAAGCTAATCCTACACAAATCTATGTCTTCAACAACGAAGGAAACTACAATACGAGACTTATATTATCAAAGTGTAGAAGTTTTTGGAAATCAAAGAGCATGCAGTCAAATATTAATGCAAATTGAAAGTTCACTTGCCATTTCATTAAAAAAAGATTTGGGAATATTTCCATCTCAAAAAGGATTGATTTACGGTGATATACCGAACTTGAGCCTTACATATTCAGATGATCCCACATTGATTCCCTTCAGTTTTGAGGATATTCAAATACCTCTCGAGTCTGTGATCATAGTCTTGGAGAAGGATGCTGTATTCAAGGGGTTCTGCACGTACTTGCAAAGACAAAGTTTGTTAGCACACAATTGCATACCCAGTAACTTGATTATTATGACTGGTAAAGGATTTCCTGACAATTTAACGATGTCATTCTTATCGCTACTCTCGAAACGCTCGAAGCATATTTTGGGCTTTGTCGACTCTGATGTCTATGGCTTGAGAATTTGTTATCAGTATGCAAAAGTATCTGCGATAAGTTACCAAGGGGTCTTTTTGCTTGATTACGATGGAGGTTGGATTGACTTGAAGGCAAAGGAAATAATTCTTTACTTCAATTTTTTGAAGGAACTACCCAAAATCACACACATAAGCAAGTCAGAATTAAGAGTATGGCATAGAGAATTAACGCGGGGCTTGCTATTTCAAAAGAAAGCGGAAATGAATGTACTCGAAAACTCCGATTATTCTATCATCTCATACATCTTGCATAGGCTATCTAAAACACGTGCTTTGTTGTGCAATGACACGTGATTATAGTGGGAATACCGATTTGAAAGAAGTATTCGCGTGTACCTTTTTTCATCGACAAACAGATTTAACACTTGCTCAATTCCTCAAGCACAATGTCTTACTCAACCCGTCAAGTTGGCGCTGCTAACACTTTAGACTTCAAGGTTTACATCGAAAAAGATGGAAAGGTTGTTTCACCTTTCCATGACATCCCATTGTATGCCAATGAAGAAAAAACTGTTTTGAACATGATTGTCGAAGTTCCTAGATGGACTAATGCTAAGATGGAAATCTCCAAGGAACAGAAATTGAATCCAATCATTCAAGACACCAAGAAGGGTAAGTTGAGATTTGTTAGAAACTGTTTCCCTCATCACGGTTACATCCACAACTATGGTGCTTTCCCACAAACTTGGGAAGATCCAAACCAAATTCACCCAGAGACCAAGGCCAAGGGTGACAACGATCCATTGGATGTCTGTGAAATTGGTGAGAGAGTTGCCGTAGTTGGTGAGGTCAAGCAGGTCAAGGTTTTGGGTGTTATGGCCCTTTTGGATGAAGGTGAGACCGACTGGAAGATCATTGTCATCGACGTCAACGATCCATTGGCTTCCAAGTTGAATGACATCGAAGATGTTGAAACCCATTTGCCTGGTTTATTGAGAGCCACCAATGAATGGTTCAGAATCTACAAGATTCCTGACGGTAAGCCAGAAAATCAATTCGCTTTCTCTGGTGAATGCAAGAACAAGAAGTACGCCGAAGAAATTGTTGGTGAATGTGCTGAAGCCTGGGACAGATTGATCAAGGGAGAGTCTGTTGACTCTAAGGACATTGACTTGACTAACACCACTTTGTCTACCACCCCAAGTTTCAATGAAGCCGCCGCTGGCGCTATTCCAACTGCTTCTCCTGCTTCTGCTGCTCCAATTGATAAATCTGTCGACAAATGGTTCTTCATTTCTGGAGCTCACTAGAAAATTGGATACGAGAAAGCTAGAAGCTCAGATATATCTTCCTGAAGTATTATTGAAGAAGTCAATGAAGGTATAACAAACAAAAATATCAGAATCGTAGATCCTCGTTAGAAAGCGATGTAGTTGATTAAGTAACCCAAAAGATTATGTGTTAATCACGCATTCCTTCGTTGTTCATATTTTCTTCTTACTTGTTAAGTGTCCGCATGAATAGATGTATGCCAAATATTTGAAAAACACACCTAGTTCTATTGATCCATCAGTCGATGAATACTACTAACGAATTTTCGCAGCGATATTCAAATGTGTTTTTGTGCCATGTTCCGTAGGGCTGCGATACTTTCTCGCTTACCTATAGATTACACGGTTTTGGCTCTACATGGATGATTTCAAACAACTTTCGCCCAACAACAACACAGCGGCCGATGATTTCCCTTCATTAGTAAGCTCAGCCAAGCTCAACGGTAAGACAATAGCCGATCTATTCATCAATGAGTGCAAGGGTAATTTGATCTCATTGGCGAAAACGCTTGGAAGATCAATCAGGGAAATAGAAGAATATCTAATCAAATTAAACATCAACGTTGACGAATCTATAGCTCCAAATAACTTATCCCAAATCTTTGAACAACAACGATTCATTAGCACGGGTTTGTCAAATATTGATCAACACTTAGGTGGTGGATTACCCATAGGAGAGGTAACAGAAATATTTGGTGCAAGTGGCACTGGGAAATCTCACCTTCTTTTTCAATTATCGCTAGAATGCCTCGCTAAATCGAGAGGTGTAGTTTATATATGTACAGAATCATTTTTGGAGACAAAACGGTTGAGTGATGCTCTTGAAGAATACAAAGCTAACGGCAAAAATGTGCTGATGGATGACATTTCTTACGTCTACTGTCCAGATCTCGAAAGTCAGGATCATATTCTTTATACTCAACTTCCAACTTTACTCAAAGAGAAAGACGTGGGATTGGTACTTATCGATAGCATTGCACATCACTTTAGGAGAGAAAGTGCAATCACGAATTCCATTTTCATGCTGGAACGAATAAGCCACTTAGAGAATTCAATAAAGCCTTCAAAAGAGCTTACTGATATGAAATTAAGTCATGAGCAAGAACTTCGGAAGTTGAAGCAATCCAAGTCTTACAAAAATCGAAGCTCGAAGTTTCAAAACTTGTACATGTTACATCGGCATTTGGCACGGCTCGGAAGGCAGTATCAATTAGCCGTCGTCGTCGTGAACCAAGTAAGTGATGTAATTTCGAGATGGGAGCACATCGAAGATCCTCTTGCATTGGACTTTCAACTTGCTATATCTTCCGGATGGGATTACGATTCGCTTCAAAAGCATTACGGATCTTCAGATACTATTTTTAAGATCTCCGAAAGTTTATTTGACCGGTCAAGTGAATCACGATTTTGCAAGGAGGAAAAGAGGCAGAAACTTGACGAGGAAGGTCTGACCAAAACGTACATGAGTTTTCCTAGTACATACTCGTCCAAGAACTCGGCCAAACACGTTCCTACATTAGGGTATCCATGGAGTAAAAGAGTCGCTACTCGCATACTTTTGTCAAAAGTTTATGAGCCCAACTTGGGATACGAGGTCCTGAACCCTAAGAACGGTTTTACAGATGCTTCCTGCGACAAAACACGTACAAATCAAAGAATTGATTTAAGCAATGGCTCTACAGCAGAACTGAGGAAAAGAGAATATGAAAGCGATGAATTCGAGGGTTGGTCGGTGAGAAGGTACATGAAAGTTTTAACGTCATCTCATAACCCGCGTATTTCATCGGCCGCGGTTGAATTTGTTTTGAATAAAACGGGTTTATCGGAGAATATATAGTGCGAGCCCCCGTGATCACTCTACGCGCTGGTCGTGCAGACAGCCTATGCAGAATTCGATAATCACCTGAACAACCTGACCTGTACGTTAAACAACGTGGAGCTACTGTGCACAGTCAAAGCACGTTTGACAACTTAAATCATTGAGATTTGCCATAGTCCAGTGATGAAAGTAAGTATACGTCAATGTTGTTGCTCAAAAAGCAGATTTGCTAACTATAGTTCATCGACGAGGTCGACATTGAGTTGGTCAACCAAGAACTCAACTTCCATTCTCAAGATAATAACTTAGTGATAAAAGGTGGCTGTGATTTATTCACCACCAAACCAATTGGATCCGATAGAAAGTTGTTCAAGACAATTGACAAACATTTGGATCAAATCTTGGAAGATAATCAGTTATCACGTTCGATAGAGAGGGAGAGACAAAATTCTGCGTCTCATTTGTTTGGAAGCAGCACAAGTCCTACAATAGGTGGTTTCCAGAGAAGAGGCAGTTATGCTGATAGGAAAGATCATTTGCCTGAGTCATTTCGGCGAACATCGGTGTCATCAGCCCCAAAGGATTCTTTATTAACAGCTATGGACGAACATGCCATAGAATATGATAATCTTGATGAATCCCCTTTCGGCCCACTTAAAAATGTTACAACAAGAAAAACATTTGCTTATCTCATTGCAATCTTGAATAGTACATATCCAGATCATGACTTTTCTAATTTGCAACCTACGACGGAAAATTTCCACAAAATTAATGATGCCGAAGATCTCATCAGTAGGTTCAACAATATCATGGTATCCTTGGGTAAAAAGGAAGATATCTTGAACTGGATTTGGGATACCGTAAATGTTTACATGGACTTGATACCTTCCAAAACATCATCACCGCGATTATCTGCTCAGAATGGAAGTGTGCTGACGTCAAGGAAAAATAGCTTCAATACACCGTCTGCTAGACCTCGAAGTGGTTCATTCTTGAATAATACTAGCCCACCTCAGAAGATTCACGATTCTTGTCAAATTTTCCAATTCCAGCCTTCTGACGAGTCAATATTGGAGGACTTGAGTTATCCCTATCAAACCATGTGGTCATACTACTGGTTCGTGTACAACAAGAAAAAAAAGCGGGTTGCTTTCATCTATTTGACAGCGATCAATAAAATTCATTACTCGATGATAAACAACAATCAAGCCAACATGAATCAACCTGGCGTAAATCCATCCACTGATAAAGTAGGAGGTGGAGAAGAGGAAGATGATGAAGACATATATATGGAAGACTATATCGATGAGGATTCCATTTCAGACGGGGCTAATGACGTTATTGGTGATTTAGAGATATAGCTTTTGAATAAACAGTATGTTCAAATCGAGGAGGTTACGTGGATTTAGTAAGAAGATGCTGAATATAGATTAAATACTTAATTTGTAAATTCTATTTTCAAACAGCGTTGACATTTTTGATGATTTAAGCACTGGATATATGCAGTATACAAAAACGGAGTTTAGGCATCGACCTTCCTTGCAATTGCTTTGAAGCAATTGCTTACAAATTTGAATGTTCTGCACAGAGTGCAAAGCAACCAAGACAAGTTTATATAAATAAAGTAAACTCAAGACGTTTCTCACTTAAAATCGCAAGCAACAATGTCTCAACACTTATCAGCAGTTGGAATCGACTTTGACCTCAATGATGGTTACAAAATCCCTGCACTTGGACTAGGTACGGTGCCTCCTGAAGATCCAAGCGAAGTTAAGCAACAAGTGATTACTGCTGTCAAGGCTGGATACCGCTTAATTGACGCAGCGTGGTACTATGGCACGGAAAAGTACATCGGAGAAGCACTCAAAGAGCTCTTTGCCGAAGGATATAAACGTGAGGACTTGTTCATCACTACAAAGGTCTGGCCATCGATGTATGACAATCCCTCCAAGTCTTTAGAGAAGTCTTTGAGCGATATGGGTATTGATTATGTTGATTTACTTTTACAACATTGGCCGGTCTGTTTCAAATCCGGCACAGATGGTCTACCAACTGTACCTAAGGACAAAGATGGAAATTTGCTTTTTGACGATGATCCAGCCAACGGCACAAAGTTTATCGAGTCTTATAACGCTCTCGAGGATATCAAATCAGAAACTAATAAAGTAAGATCAGTCGGTGTATCCAACTACTCTATTCCAAGATTGAAGAAGCTTCTTCCAAAAGTCAAGAAATATGTTCCCGTTGTTAATCAAATTGAATACCATCCTCAGTTGCCTCAGCAAGACTTGATCGACTTTTGCAAGAAAAATAATATTCTTATCGAAGCTTACAGTCCTGTTGGAAGTACCGGCGCCCCTGTCTTGAAGCTTCCTTATATCAAGGAGTTGTCAGAAAAGTACGACGTTTCAGTCAATCAAATCGCTAATGCCTATCATGTGAATGAAGGCCGTGTTTCGCTTCCAAGGTCCTCGAACTTGGATAGAATCAAGCAAAACGCCGTTGTTCCGCAATTATCGAAGGAAGAGTTGAGGACTTTGTACAAAATCGGGGAAGATAAACCCGCCAGGTATATCAATGACCCTTGGGGATGCGGACTTGGTTTTAGATATTGGAAGGGGGACACTCTTTCAAAAGACTTCGAATAATGTAGAGATATTTGTATTCTTGGATATTCTTAGTTAAAAAATACACACACATCATCTAAAATCAAACATCGATTCGTCTGGACTTCAGTTCTGACTCATTTTCGTTCATCTCCAAAATCTTGCGCTTAGCCGGGGGATCTTGAATTGGCTCTCCAGCGACTCTTAAGACTCTTGTATTCTGTTTCTCACCATCAACAGTTCTAAAATATGGCTGGCACCTCCAATAAGGGATCTTTTTGTAAGATCCACCCCAAGATTCCATCTGACCATCTATAATTGTATCTAATTCATCTATGTCTTTCTTCTCAAAAATTTTTTCAACAATTGACTCAACGCTTATCACAATTTTTTCCCAATCATCGAAAGGAGAATGAACACTTGTCTTACCAATCACTGGCCGTAACTCCTTGTGCTCATTCAAGAAAGCGTGTAATAGCTTAAAAAAATGTGCTTTCATTGCATGTCTTGAAGCATCACCTTCGCAAATTTTCACTATTTCGAAGTACTCCCTGAGTATCTTATCAACTCTTGGGAACTGCATCTCTTTATCATCGCTCTTGGTCCAAAATATACCTGGATTATACAAATTGCCTTCAGCGGACATCACAGCGTCACAACCTATGGTTTCCAAACATCTTGAAATGTCAGCTGGGTACAATATATTACCATTCGCGAAAAATACTTGCTCTTCTGGAAGGTTTTGCTTCAAATATTTCAAGATTTTCCAATTTGCCAAACCAGTAGCTTGTCCTTTCATATCCCTGGTTCTTCCATGAACCGTCAAGAATTGGGCTCCAGCTTTGAGTACCATTTTTGCATATTCCAAAGACTTTTCCTTATCATCATAAATTCGAATCTTAGCTGTGACCGGCACTTTCAAGTTAGTATGCAATGTGTTGATCAACTTCGCTATCAAATCCCAGTCCTCCATCAAGAAAGCACCATACTTCCCTTTTCTAGCAATACCTTGAGGGCAGCCCAAGTTCAAGTCGACCGCATCACATTTATCTTCAACGAACTTTGCGGCTTTGAGCAAATATTCAGGGTCGTTGGCACAAAATTGAACAATCAAAGGTCTATCTTCCTTAGCTCCATCCATGGATCCCCACATGCTCTTACGATACTTTTCCTCAGTTGCAAATAATCTTGCATGGAACATCGGGGTGTAGCATAGTTCAGCACCATATTTTCTTGACAATATTCGCCATGCCAATTCCGATTGATCTACCATGGGAGCGACGATAGTCTTGGGACATCCTAACTTCTCAAACAAATTTCTACCGGAAGAAGGTGAAGAAACCATCTTTGATTCAGTCTGAAATATTTTCGGGAAAGAAGTCTTTATAAGGGACAAAATTTGAGGCCTAACAACACTCATACATCTTGTTTCGTAGCGATGGACTCGCGATGAGCCATTGATGATGCTGACCATCAAATTACGTAATCGAAACACGACATCACACTACCGCACATGTTCTATGTGAAATGTAAATTGAGAACTACACGACCAAATACGTATACACCGAGGCTACCACTTCGAAAACTATAGATCGAGCTCACCTAACTTATCGACCCAGAGTATCAATCGGATCGGCACAATATTATGTACGAATATTATTTCGAGACGTACTAACTAAAATACCTCCCCCTTCCCTTGAAATTTTATCTTTATTAAATACACAAAACTTAAGCAATTATATTCATCGCCTAATTTTGAAATCTATTCCAACACTGATAGCGTAAGTGAGAGCTCCGAAAAGTCTCCAGTATTTATTTCATTAATGATGCAACGATCCTCGTTAAATTCCCACAAAGATAATTTCAACTAACGACAGTATTATTGTAAGATTGAAGTTTGATACAAGATTAAAAATATTTTGCTTATACAACAAAGGAATGATTGCAATGGTTTGTATTGTATATATTTTACTAGTACTTCAAAAGGCGCTACGATACAAGAACGCTTAATTTGGAAGGACACTCCACCCCGAATTAGTCACTCAAATAGAAAGGGCGTTTCTCATAAAGAAGACCAATCAGGTAAGCTATTGCACTATACACTGCTTAACCACGGATGCATCTGGCATTGCTGTCGGTGCAACATTCGAACAGGTTAATGATCCTGATGACGAGGGAATATGAATAATACGAACCATTGCAATCATTGATTACCCAAGAATATCAAATAATCCGACGAGGTAAAATAAAGAAATCAAGTACCTTTGCCCCATCCTTTCAAAAAAAAAAAATTAAGCTGAAAGCAGTACACAACATCCAGAGCTCTACTTTTATAGCATTGAACCACAAAATTCGTCCGATGCTTCCGCAAAAACATAAAGAAATTTACTTACCATACAATTTTGATGAAGGGACTGTAGCGAGAAATCAAGCAAATTGAAGAAAAACACAAACATAGTGTTTGTGTTTTTTTTAGTGCAAGATTGTAGCGTGCTATTTATTATCACACCGTGTCATAACTCATACTATGTTCTTTTACAGTTTGAGCTATACTCAATCACATTCCACAAACAGCCATCGTTGATTTAGTGCTGAACATTACTATTCATGTTTCCATACCTGTACTGTCAACTTTTATTAACCTAATGAAAGCAAATTGAATCTTTTCTATCTATCTTGGGAGTTGATTTTGCATTTGATTGTACCGTAAAGAATTTGAGATTATGATAAAAAATCACATCTTAATTTCTGTACTTACAATGTAAAACTAGATAACTGATGTTGGTGCCTATCGTACTGCATTATTGGAAGCTTAATGTATACTATATATTTTAAATCTTTTGACAGGCATTTGAAAGGGAACGGTTGAAAGGGAACAGTTGATAGGTATTTAGGTAGACGTCTATGCGCAGTATCTGTATCAAATTGAAACAGTTCTTGGATGTTTAAACCACGCCTTCTTGTTACATATTGTTTTGCCCAACAAATAACGTAATAGTTTTTTCTTCTTTGAATTAGAGCCTTGTTTCAAGGAATTGCTAGATAATTGTTGCACCAGTCTGGGATAGCTCCGATAGGGCATAATGATCGGCATCCAATTTTGCTGATTAAATTTATAATCCTATTGTAATTATACATATTTATAGGGACAGTTTTTAAATTTGTGGTAAAATATGTCAAAGAAAGAAGGATGTAGTTAGTACACTGGAAGATCTTAAAATAGAATATGATAAATGATGCCTGATCATAGAATAGACGAAGTATTTATTAGAATGAGTAATAAGACTTTTGTTATCATAACATGGTGTCTCGCTTCTTTGACCTTTTTGTTCCCAAACTAAGAAACCTATTTTCGCATCCGTAATACGCATTAATTAATATTTGTGAATTTTCATGTCGTTTTTACCTCAACCTAACTAAATATTATCAAGTCTGTGCACTGTATCTTGATTATCCTTATAAGGATACATTTATAAAATAGGGTTTAATAAAAATTATATTATGCAAGTAGCATTAGCAGCAATAATACATCGGGCTAGAAGTTAGAGTTTTTAGAAAGCATTCTATCGTGAGGTGGTGTATGGAATTGATTCTTACTGAGGAGATGAGTAGATCGGGCTTTGTCTCCTGAAGAAGTATCGTCGTGTGTTCCGGTCTGCTTTGCCTCATTGGATATTAAATTGTTTTATATTATAATCAATTCTAATTCATTAAGTTGAATGGTGAGGAACTCGACGATGTAAGACTAATGTTTCATCAAGCGTCTTGCTAGCTAGTACTTTACACTCTTGTAATAAAAATTTGCTTCTTTTCCTATGTGTCAGGTTTAGGTTGCAAACATATGTTAGGATTTGTTGTTACAGTATGATCCACATTCGTACGGCTTTAAATAATTGGAATAAATGATTTGGATAGTGATATGGCATGAAACAAAAGTTTAAATTCTTTAGTCTTATTGAGCTCTTTATAGTTTTGATAGAGAAAAATATCTTCCTATCACGCTTGGTTTTTGTCGAACAGAGTATTGTTGCTACTCGAGCTAGGTGATTACGTTCGTAAATTCATTTCTTAGCATCAGAACCGCGTTGTGTGGAAATCATTGCTCAAGTTTTCAACTTTCCTCTACATATATGAGTTATTGGTAGCGGTCGAGAAAACTACAGGTGTTGTCAAGTATAAGTCGTCAAATGAGATTTTCATTCGCCGAATCTTTGACTCTAAGATTGATTCTTGCGTTATGTCAGGAGATTTGAGTGAAAAAGATTGTACAATTTTTAGTATACATATTATATGAGAAGATTCTATGCTAAGATTCTCTATGAGGAGTGAGCTCTCCGAAGGTATCCATTATCGATGCTTCGAACAAATCAAAATCTGGGAAATAAGATGTGTACGCGGATTGAATGATGTTTGTTTCAGCAGCTGAGAGTGCGTTACCTGTTGGTTCTATTGATCTTAACCATTCTTGCTCTCCAGCATAGCGAATATTACTCATTTGTCTCCAAAAATGATCCAACTGCATTTCGGAAATCATGTAGTCAATGTTGGTGTCGTTAAGTCTCAGTTCTTCTGCTAGCTCAAAATTTAGAGAAACGAACGATTCGAGAACCTTAGAAATTTCGGGTTCTTGGAAATTAATCATTCTTCTGTAACTAGCGAGGACTTGATTTAATTGTTTAATTTGATCAGCATCATAAGTAACCAAAACATGCTTGGATGCTGAACTCAGAAGTCTTGAATCGTTCAACAAAATACTTAAGCCGTGAAAAATGGCTTTTTTTGCCTTCCAAGACGTGACATATCGCTTACTTGTGATTGAAAGTTTATAAAATAAATCCTTCGTGCATATTGATGCGAGATGCATTAATTCTTTCAAGTCCTTATTATTTCCAATATCCGGAAACTGATTAAAGTCTCGCGTTGTGTTGGTTGCAGTAAGTCTGATGCATAGAGACAAAGTAATCATGCAAGCGAAACTATGTATAAGATTCACGATTGGGGTAATTAGCATTGCGGAGCTCTGAGATAGTATGTCATCGTCATTGTTTACGATAGACACTAAAAGATCGTTGAGCTCACCAAAAATGGTCACTAGTGTCTTCTTGAGGTAGAAAAACTCCAACTGACTTACTTCTTTGTCATGATAGTATGTAAAGAAGTAATAATACATCCCTGCAAGAAACATTTTTGAGTGCAAATATGCATGTGTCAATTCAACTCGGAATGCGTGTGATGCCGGATCTCTTATCAGCAATATCAGAGACAACTTTTGGCAAATCCTCGCTACTATAATTTCAAGGTCATTCATTTGTTCGATAATTGTAGCCATGCTCAATTGATCCTTTATTGTCAGTAATAGCTCTGCCATTTTGCTCGTTGCAATTGTGATGGGCCGAAGAATTTGAAAAATTTTTATTGCTTCTTTCTCGATCAAAGGGTTTCTGGTATTCGTAACACCATTGACTATGAATGGAACTCTTGAATCATAACTTGAGAGTCGTGTTGACATTGGAGTTCCATAAAAAACTGTGTCATATATGTCTAATGACACCAAGTAATGCCAAATTTTACGGCGCAAATGTTTCTGACTATCACTTAGGGTTGACTCGATGAGGTAATCTGGATCCCTATGAAGCCCAAGCTGAGTCGCCATCTGGATTAAAATGGCTGTGACCGCAGGATTGTCTCCTGACGGTTTGTCACCCGTATCGGGACTATATCTATCGTGTATCCTTGAAAAAATGGCGCCTTGCAAAACGATCAATTCTTGCCTTCTTGTAAATGTAAATGATTTAAGACATTCTTCTGCAACATCGGCTAGTTCCATTGGTATTGGATTTTCCAGGGCGAACGCGCTTCCTTTGGATGTGACAACAGTTCTCTCATTCAAAGTTTCGTCTTTATTAATCAAATGAAATCGAAACTGAGATATATACGATAATCGAATTATGAACAAATAAACTGAGATCACTGCAAGATCTTGCTTCTTCTCGATTATTATTTTTGTGAATTCGGCGTCATAATTATCATTGGCGGTAGATCTTTCTAAAATTCTATTGATATCCTCTTGAAGTTGAAATTCGTCAATGATCGGAAAAAAAGGATATAGATTTTCAAAATAAATCCGAGAATAAGAGTCGCATACCGCAGGCTTTGGCAATAGTGTCAAAATTCTCTCTAGTAATGTTTGCTTGAGCAAACTTTTGGAGTGAAAATGGACTCCAGCTTCGATTGCATACTTTGAACAAGATGACTTCACCTCCTCTAAAGAATATCCCTCTTCGATTTGTTTAATTCGCAGATCTCCGAGCTTGCTTTTTGCCATTTGTGTCAACTTTGAATTATTTCTAGAGGACCCTTTCACCGGAAAGTTGAATAACATTTTAGTGCCCGGCTCATGTTGACTCCAAAATAAGCCACATCCTGGATCTCTTCGCAGAAGAAATCTCAAAGGCATGGGAGGTATTTCAGGTTTCATCGAATTAGACGAACTGATACTAAAATGCAAATTGAAGAAGCTTGGATCTGCGATTATAGGATTCAATCCAAGATAAAAATCTTTATTCTTGAGACGGATGCTATCATCGGACTCAATGAAAAATTTCAAATCCTCGGTGCTTAGCACATCTTTAAGTAATTCTCTGCTTTTGATCGGGTCATGTATGAAGCTCTTGGGAAAATTCGGCGTGTTAGACGATTCCCCACTGATTGCGTCATTGAGATGCCTTAGCTTTGTCGTTGCAGCACTCAATGAATTTTCAGTTGCTATATGCGTACCCTCTTTGTTGGGATTTGTAGATTTGATTCCCTCTGTTACAATATTGGCTTGTCCCCACTTTGAGTAAGCTGAATTATCCATCGAAACACCACTCGATAGTTGAATGGGACTTAAATCTTTTTGTGTTTCATGCGTAGACTGGGTTTCGACCTTAACAACTGCATCTTGTGCAAGTCTTGAATCTCCAATAGAATTTTCAAGAAGCTTAAGTTTTCGCTTCAATCTTTGAAGTTCATCGGTATATTCTTTAGGATCATTCGAGTCTGGATAGGTAGACTTGAAGTGATTCACATGATCTGGTGAGCTGAAACGACAAGTATGCCCTATACTTAATTTAATACAGTTCGAGCAGGGAAGACTTCTATCGCATTTCGTTTTCTTTTTTCGACAATTATCACAACTGAGCGCAATTCTCTTCCGCTTCTTTATGGGTTCCATCATGTTTGATTCCTGCATCAATAGCAAATGAAGTATATCCGCTTATCGCCTGCTATCTAACACATTTTTTCGAATTTCTCACGTGTTCAGAGTGATGGGTTGAGGTCGCTACAGTGTTAGCTCGTAAGCACTTAAGCAGCGCACCCGAGTTGGTATATGCAGGTGGGCTTACTTGTTTATAGTTGACAGTGATGGAAGTTACAGGATGTCTGAACAGTTTATTACCGTATATATGCTTGATATCTATTGATCGCTTGAGAAGAAGAATTCTGAATATGCTCCTGAAATTATAGTAGGCGGGCTTGACTAACAATAGTTTATATTATCATCAATTCCGCACCACCCGAAAGATGCATCAATAGCATCACGGCATAATGTAAGGAAATTCTTCTTTACCATCGCCACCTTGACACTGAATACCAAGATCTCGATGTAATTTACCTGATTGGAGATTATCAGGAGTAAAGATCTCATAGCTAATCGTGCCTGTCTGGATAGTCCCATCACACTAGCATACTGTCTGTAAGTGAAGCGGCATAGGTTGTGAGGAAGTTAATTGCGATATTTTGGGACCAGTAGATGTGAAGTTTTTGATACTTCACTTGGCCCCTACTACAAACCAATTATCAAAGTCATCTCATGTCATTAAATATGTATCATCTGAATAATCTCCCATCTGCTTCACCTTCCATTCTCCATTGGGACTCAAATGCACCACTATTCTCGATCTTGTATAGCCTGTAAGCCTCTATAATATGGTTCGGTTGCAAAGGCTTCGCTATGTCTCCCTCGTAATGTAGTTTAGAACCATCGATCTTAGTACCTTCACCCTTGTCGAGATTCTTTATGGACGCAATCTTCCGTTTTTTTTTATCATCGATGTCGAGAATCAACTTAGATCGATTTTCCCTTTCTTGAATTTCGAACGCTTTTGTGATGATTTCTCCTAGGAACAGTTTTGAAATACCAGCTAACACTACTGCGAGATTTTGGGGAATTGATTGACCAAGAACACTGTTGCACACTTTCTTGACTGCTGGTTTATTCACGGTCATTCTTCTGTAAGCTTCAAATCTTTCCATTTGATCATCCGAAAATTGACCTATGAGCAATCTCTTTTTATCTTCTTCTGACATATCCTTATCTATCCTTCTCTTTTTGAGGTCGCGATATCTCTCAATTAGCTCTTCATCATCTAAATCTGACAAATCACTTATGCTTTCAACGTCATCGCCATCATCAGACAGATTTGGATGGGCTTCCGCACTGTATGCCTCATTGGGCAGAGCAACACTATCAAACCCTTTATAAAAAACTCTCCAAATCAACTCCTCATCCTCTTCGTCCAAGCTTACATCACTGATGTTATCATATTCCGCAACTTCACTATCAACTTGCATTCTGTTGTTCGAAGATTAAAGCTCATAGTTGTAAATGTTTGATGTTTCTAGCGCGTTATATACAGGACGTGCATCTGGGATTCATTAAACCTACATAAAATAACGCTATACATACTAGAAATTCAAGACTTCAGCTGAAACTCTATTAACGAGATTCATTGATTGCAACCAATTATCTGTAAAGCTGTAGTTGAAAGTACACATCCTACCCACGCCTAAATGAAAACTTTCCAGAACACGTTCTTTTGCAATTTTAACGCAACTTTTGGCCCTTACTCTTGCAATTGCTGCTAGTTTTAGTTTCACATTGTCGCGAGGACGTCTCGGTAAGTCAAGAATCAGTTCAATTATCGGATTTATTTCATATTTTAAAGCAGTTGCAATCGTGGCAATATGAAATGTGTCATTACTTCTGAGTGAGATAGTGGGACCAGAATTTTGAACAGCTTCATCGGTATCGCGGATAGAAATATGAGCCACACCTGTATCATTGTGCGAATTTAAAGAGTTCAACTCCACGTCTACTCCCAACACCTCGTTGTAGGGCTTGAAATATAATTCTAGCGCACTTCTAATATTGATAATCGAGGAGATGTTATAGCTTGAAGTGTCCGCATGGAAAACAATTTTCAATGGAGTTTCTTCAGCAAATGATTTATTGCTGACATTGCAAAACTCAGCCACGATCAAATGATCCAAAATTGTCTGAGTAACAAGAAAAGGAAGGTCGTTCGAATGAACTGCATCCAACGTATACAACAATGTCACCCTCATCAAATTTGGATCGAGATAGATCGCATTCTCTTCTCCCAAGATAAGCTCAGCGACATAATTGTTCTCGCTTAGCTTTAAAATATCATCCTTGCTAAAGGTGCTGTTCGATCCCAATTGATCGATGAGGTTTATTTTCAATTGGTGGTTGCTCGATGACTGTCTGACTCGTATTTCATCATCAATTTGTCTCTGAATAGATGAAATTAAGTCTGGAAATAGGAAGCCATCATCCCCAAAGATAACATGGACGGGAATCGTTGATAGAACTTGGTCCAATTGCTCGAGACAATTGCTCACCAAATTTCTTTTCGGAGTCCAATTCCAATTAAAAATCAATGGTAGAAGAAGAAATATCCCAATAATCGTGAAATTTTTGATCTTATAAAGCATTTTTTTCAAGGCTTATGCATGTCATTTCGTATCTTTTTGTCACTATTGATGTTAATGAATAAGTATATTCTTTATCTAATCTTATATACAGTACAGGAAGAACAAATCTTCAACTCATCTGACCAACTCCAAGAAAGAAGATATTAACAATGTCCATTCCCTCTGTGGCTATAGACAAAGGTATCGAACCAAAAACTCAGGAATTAGAATACGTCCATGATGTCTACAACGAAATTGCGCCTCACTTTTCACAAACACGCTATAAGCCTTGGCCTATTGTAGAGAATTTTCTCAAGAGTCGAGATGCGTATTCGGTGGGTTTGGATGTTGGCTGTGGTAATGGTAAGTACTTGGGCATAAATGAAGACCTTTTCATTGTTGGTACTGATCGTTCTGATGGCCTCATAAATTGCGCTTTCGAAAATTCGAAAGGCGCCTACAATTTGGGTGTGGCAGATGGATTGAATCTTCCCCATCAAAGTTCGAGATTCGATTTTGCCATATCTATTGCTGTGATACATCATTTCTCAACTAAAGAAAGAAGAATAGATGCCATTGGACACATATTATCAAAGCTTAAGATTGGAGGACAGGCTTTGATTTATTGTTGGGCGTTAGAACAAGAGAGTTCAAGAAGGGGATACAAGGAAGGAGATGAGCAAGACGTTCTCATACCATGGGTTTTGCAAAAGAAGCAACCCAAAAAGCTAAAATCAAAAACTAAAAGTAGAAAGGGCCCCACATCTGAACCAAACGATGCAAAGATTGAAGATAGTAATGAAATTGCAGAGGATATCTCCAGTCAAAATAACAATTCTCAAACCAAATACAGATACTATCACCTTTACAAAAAAGGGGAATTAGAGGAGGATGCTCTTTCGAGCAAAGCTGGGAAAATAATAGATCTGGGGTATGAGAAAGATAACTGGTGGGTAGTAGTTCAAAAGATTTAAATAAATATTAAAGCAGTACGAATGCATGCATATCAGTCCCTTTGACGCGCAACACAGTATAATAGCTATCGTTCGATGTTACGTAATCTGCGAAAGCATAACGGACCCGAGTGGATCAAGCAAAGCTCGTAGAATGTTATCTCCTATCGAAAAGCAGGACAAGGCGATTAGGGCCACTGATTTGGACGCATTGGCTTGCCGTCACAGTGCTAATCAGAGAAATTATATCAATCCAAGAGATGAGTACATTGAACCATTAATCAACTCCTACAAATCCTATTTGCAATTTTGTTCGGGTTATACCAATCTTTCATCAGGAAGAGCAATAAGGGCTGTTTTCAACGAGAAAAAGCTTCCTTTGATTAATAGAGGTACTTACTTGCGGACCAAACTGATCGATATTATTACGGAAGAATTCATAAAAGAGTTTGAAAAGTGTCAAATTGTTTCTTTGGGAGGAGGATCAGATTCGAGGGGATTCAGAATGTTGGAAAAATACGATAGTGTCATCTACCATGAGATTGACTTTCCTGAGTCAGTTAAGATTAAAAAGTTGGCCATTTTGGCTAATGATGAACTCAGAACTATCGTCGGAACACATGAAAAACTAACCGCCATCTCCGACAAAGAGCAGTTCGAACAATTAGCTTGCGACTTGGATACCGACAGATATCATTTGAAAGGCTTTGATTTAAGAATACTATCAGATTCAAACTGTGCGTCGAATGGAATAGAGCTCTTGCCGAATATAGATGAGTCCCTACCAACACTTGTTTTGAGTGAATGCGTACTTTGCTATATCTCACTCCATGAGAACAAGTCAATTATTGATTTCTTCAATAATTCGTGGAAAAACTTGGTCTCGTTCTTAATTTATGAGCCGATGTCCCTTAATGACTCCTTCGGAACGACTATGACAAAAAATTTGACGCAGCGGGATATTGATCTCAAAACTTTTCATGAACTACCTGATCTTCCTTCACGGTACCAGTTTCTAAAAACCAAATGTGCTCTCAAACATTTAAAGTTGACTGATATGAGAGAAATTGGAAACAAAGTCAATTTTTCAGCCGACAAAAGGTCCTGGCTCGATATTCACGATGAAAGAAGAATTAACCAGCTCGAGCTTATAGATGAAATTGAAGAAATGAATCTTCTACTTGAGCATTACTGTCTTTGTTACGCTGAAGGAGGAAGCACAATGACTACTTTTACTTTTGCCGATCAATTGGCTTGGACGTCGGACTCTTGGCGTTAATCATCATTTACAAGTCTGTCAAAATTTACATCTTAGAAGTTCAATTGTGAAGACTAGTACACCACTCGATGCACTCATATTATTTGCATCTCTATGTTCAATGGGGTCTTACGATGATGTATACCTTGATCCAGGTAAGAAGGCAACTTTGTCCGCGTCAGGAAACTTCCTTGGAATTTATTTGCCCATGATAAATCTCATTCAGATCCAATTTTGCGTTAAAAGATGAAAACTCGCTTAATTCACCTTGCTAATCTTGCCTGGAGTATTGCGCTTCAAATGAAGTGGTCGAGGCGTTAGTTCTGCAGATAATTTTTAATCTTATTACGTCACCATTCGGATCAACTAACAAATAGTAGAAAACTTCATGCTACTAAATGTTTAATATCGTATTTGTGTGTTTCGTCGAGTTTCGTGACATCGGGGGGTCCACTTTGTGCAGGAGTTTATTTCTTTGATCTTTCTGTCACAGGAAACAAAAAAGTGTTCAAATAGACTAAACATGATTAGATTGAGCAAGTAATATATGTAAGAAAAGTGCCATGTCAATCATTTTGATCCAAAAATTTAGGGAAAGAAAAAAAAAAAAAAAAAAAAAGTTTCTCTCAAGATATTATATAATGTTATGTTTGAATCATAAAGGTGGACCAATTAAGATGATCAAAAAACAAAGCAAAGGACTGTTAGAGATCCTAGACACAGTCCTTACAAGGATATCCCGAGAGAATGAGTGCCCTCGAATCGGGTAATAACTTCAAAGAGGTAAGAAATTCTGGAAGGCTTGAGGATCTCTTTATTTTTCTAAGGTTTGTGGATCGCCATACGCTAGCTATAAACTATGAGTTGGCCAATGGAAGAAAAGGAGATAATCCAACAAAGACTTCGAGCAGGAACTTCTCGCAGGAATAACAAAGCATTTGCCTCTATGGCCAAGTTGGTAAGGCACCTCACTAGTAATGAGGAGATCGTCAGTTCGAATCTGGCTGGAGGCATTTTTTTCTTGATATTGCAAATACTACTTTTTTTTTTATTGACTAGACGTAAAGTATATATATCTGTGTAATTGAGTATCATCTCCAGCTTTGTTGGCTTTGATTGAATTGTTGGTTGAAATTTGTCAGTTGAGGATTTCCAAACCCGGTGAACTGTTGTTGAACTGCCCCAAACGGTTGGTTGAGTTGAGCGCTATTGAAATTAGGCATTTGCCCAGTTTGTTGCGCTTCTTGTTGTAATTGCTGCTGTTGCAATTGCTGCTGTTGCAATTGCTGCTGTTGCAATTGCTGCTGTTGCAATTGCTGCTGTTGCAATTGTTGTTGTTGCAATTGTTGTTGTTGCAATTGTTGTTGTTGCAATTGTTGTTGTTGTCGGTGCCCTGTTCCAGAGGTGGCCAAGGATGCAACATTGGTTGTGAATTGATTAGGTTGGTTGTACAAGGATAGAATGCCTTGCTTATTTGTCTGAGCTTGGTAACGCGAACCAGTCTGTTGTGCGAGTTGCTCTTGATGCTGAGGATTATTGGGATCTAAGTATTCCTGACCATTCGAATCAATGTAAGACACCCTTCCGGTGATCGGGTCGGTGTATTGGTAAATCTGAGGTGGTTGAGCTCCGCCTTCGGGTTGCGAGATGAAACCTGTTTGCTGTCCTTGCACAGATCCTGTATAAGTTGGAACTGACTGCGCGCTGTTGGGCTTCGAAGCCCACCAGTCATCCAGAATATTATTTGCTGCAACATGACTTGTAGAAGCATTTACTGTAGAAGGTCTTCTGGGAAGCTCGGGTGGAATCTCCTTCTGCAGTGGATTGACCTTTGAATCTTGTTCTAAGATATCTAAAGCCGTATCAATAACCCCCTCGCTTAACAATAAACTTTCAAGAACCGCATCTCTGTCCCTATAGCCAAAATTCATTATTTTTTGAACCTGCCCCAGATACAAAGAATTTTCAAAAGTGGTGAGTTTTCTGTGAGAAAGACGAGGAAGCGACCTTGAGACAGAGGCAGATCCTGATCTCAGACGTACACTGGTTGTACTATTAACATATGAGTTCAGCCTAGATCTTTGATTCGCGTTGTTTGCATGAGAATTCAGTCTTGAGCGTGAAAATAGTCCTGTTCTAACCGAGTCATCTTCATCAGAGTATCTGCCAAGTCTATCCTCATAATCTGAAGCATCAATTGAATCGTCTCTGAATAGCCCTAGAATGTATTTGTCTCTCAAATACTTTTCGACAACGCTGCTATCATCGTCGGCATCATACGGAAATGGTATTCTCTTGGGGTTCCACTTGCGTTTAGCTTTCTTGTTTCCAATTCGACGAATGTTGGATATTTGCTCAGCTGGCCAATTGTCCAAAGTAAGCGATTTGACTTTGGAAATATTCTCGTTAGGGGGACCTAATACTTTTTTATGCAATGAAGCACATCTTCCACAAAGAAAGATACCGAGGTTGTAAGAAGCCCATGTTGGATACGTTGCCCCACATTCACCGCACTTATTGTCATTTGGGCGACTATTCACCAATTCAATCAACTGGCTTTGGACCTGTTTTTGCTGCTTCTTGAGTGACATGAAGGATATATGTAGACTCGGGCTATGCCTCAGAGTTTAGTAGTTTGTCCTGAAAACGTGAGTTGCGTGCGTGAACCTGAACGTAAGGCAAAGGCGTTGCCCCAGTTTCGCGAGCCTACCATGAATAGAGTGAACACTAGAAACTACTCCGAATTGAATTATATATTAAATTTCACTGTGTCGATCAGTTTAAAGTTACCTATTGAGTTTATGACGATATCTGTGATGTTAATTTTAATAGGTATTAACTGATAATCTAAACTTTGCAATTGCTGGTTCAATATGTTTCCGTCACATGCATCATCTGCATATTTTAGTTCTCCAAGGTAAAAACTTATATGGTATTCAAACTCTTCGGGCTCCGTTTCGATTAGATCTAACGACCTGGCATTAAAAAATATAGATGAGCGAAGGTTATCGAAGAATTGACCGGCTGCGCCTGCTAGATCAATAACACCCGCTAGGAAGAGTATGTCTTTTTTCGTTCCATTAAAGACTTTAAGGCGAGGCTTCAATTGAAGTTCAATAGTAGACCTAGGATTGGCCGCTGTTCCGATGAACTGCAGCAACTTCTTTGACCGCAAAGCTTCTTCTTGGTCTATACCGACCAATGATTCGTGGATTGGCATATTGGAAAACGAATACGCCAAATTCTTCTTGAGCTGTTCAATTTTATAGTCTTCGCCTTCAATGTTCGGATAAATTGAGATGTGATACCTGATTGGTAAGAGCTTATTGACATCAGTCCATTTGTATTTCAGATATGATGGAATCTGCTTCAAAATTTTCTTTGTTTCAATTTGGATTGCTCTCTGTGTGGCAGCCAGAGGTCTCCACGGGATGTACAAGAATACTGAACCCCTTTTTAGCATATTACTTGCATAATTGAGCAGGAATAAGTTTAGCCCTTCGAAAGATTGATATTGATGCTCTTCGTCCAAATCGCTTTCACTTCCCGAGCCAGATGAGTATTCTTGTATAAAATTCATCCATCTAATTGCAAAAGTTGATCTTGATTGAGTATAAGTTTTGGGTAATGTGCAGGCATTAATTATTCTCTGCACATTTGACGGTTATGGCTATGTCGATTACAATATGGAAAACTCTTTGTACTTGTCGGTAATGAACATAGGTTACTTGCATGAGGAGCTTTTATTTCGAAAGTGAACCCCGATTAACAATACCAAAAAATTCATATTTTGAAGAAAATTGTCGAAAAAATTGTAAAATTAGTATTATAATTACAAGTACATCAATCAAAAGCTTGTACACAATTCGTTGGTAGAAGTGTCACAATAATTCCAGCCGTCATTAGATTAGCCGTTTCCAATTGAAATGGTCAAAAACTAAAATTTTTAATTATACTATGTTAAAAGTATCTATTAAGCATCAACTTGATACAAGACACTTTCGCAACTCAAAAAGTACTTGAGATTCTTCACATCTGCCAGGTTTCTCGATTCGGTAGCGGCAAAACCAATGGGACCGCGATCACATTCACTGCAAACTAGGAGTCGTTGGATATGCAATGGATTCTCAACCCCATTTATTTCGAATTGCGACGAAACTTCTTCTGATGGTCGAGATACTCCTATATTATCGAAATCCCAAACATCAGATATTTGAAAGTATAAGTTTGTAGTCGAAGTCCTTGTGGAGTCTTCACGACTCAACAGCATCATCTGCGGCGTCTTGTTAACGGATTCAATAGTTGAATGCAATTTTATTGTAATGGGTATTATTCTAGCATTGCACTTGTCAAATGAACATCTCGATAATACCTTCTTCTTTTCCTCTAGAAGCAAAGGTATGTCTAAGTTTTGGAATGATTGTAAACTCATAGGGTAATTTGCTTGATAAACTCTTTTATCAGACTAAATGTGCGAAATCCAACTATCTCAAAAGTTTAATCAAAGTTTAACGTATAAAAGCTTAAAGCGAGCACGTCTATTTTCCTAGATACCTCAACGACGTAATCGATTTATGGTTTCAACTCCTACATGGATGAAATACTATTGCACTTAATCTCTTCGATATCTAATGCAAAGTTTTTCCATGCCAAATTTCCGAATTAAGATTCCTATTTGGGACTAAAAATAAACACACGGTTCCGGATTATTTGATCAGACCGTTGCAAAGAAATCACAATATCTAGACAACAAACAATTCAAATCAAAACCTTGAACTTCAACTCTAAAGAAACCTGTTCAGCCACCACGAAAAAGAGGGCCATCATCAGCATCACATGAAAGTCGCCTAGGAAGATGAGGTTGACTTGTTCTGTGACGATCCTATACATGATAATAGCAGTCAATGGTTGGAATACATTATACTCCTATTCAAACGAACGAATATACGTTCATTTAAAAAACAATGAACTTATTTCCTTGAATTTCTCGATAACTGGATACAGTGAATTGCTGGAATCAAGATTGAAAGAGATCGATCTAAGCGACGGACAGCTAGTACACACGATTAAATCTCCACCAGAGAATACAACACTTTTCATTTCGAATGAAACTTTGTTTGGATACACCAGTACGGGAAGTACAAGCCTTGATCTTTGTGGGGATGGCAGCTTTGGACTTTACAGGTTCGACGAAGAAAACGACGAATGGACACAAGACATAACATTAAATACGGATGACATCATAGATGATTCATTCTACAGTTCACCAACAATCTTGTCATCACCATCAAACGAAGACAGCATCTTCATATACGGAGGGAAATGTGACACCAATGGTCTCGCGGTAAATCGAATGCTTTCGGTCAATATGACTTCTTATAAGGTTTCGAACATAACGACATCAACAAAACCACAGCCATTCTATGGAGCTGCGAACTTGTTGGCTCCTGATCCACAAACTCAATTAGTTATAGGTGGTCAGAGTAACGGAGGATGGCTCAATATGTATCAATTAGCGACGTGGGACTTTGGTTCTGGTTGGTCCTTCAAACAAGTGAAACAATCTTCGGGCGATGACGAGGTAACTTCAAGAGAAGGCGCATTAGTATTACCAATATTTGATAGTGTCGACAATACTTCTATAGCAACGGTGTTGGGTGAACTCAAGGTGTCGGGGGTCTTGATGATGGGAGGTGAGCTCTTAGGCACAGACTCATCCCCATCGTATAGTAAGTTGTCAGTTGATTCCAATAACTGGTCTTGGAATTCCTCTATCCAATTCGATTTTGACATTGATGAAATTAATGGTGCTGCTAGTATTTTCAATACTCTAGTGGTGATAAATTCTTCTGCTACAACTACAAGAGACCAAAATGCTTATCGTATCAATTTATACGATATCGATTCTTTCAATACTGTCAAGAGTATCAAATGGAATTATTCAAGTGGTCTTGGTCTGTCGTCAAAAAGTACTTCTTCTGGAGGTAAAACATCCGTTACGACGAAAGCTGTGCTTGGAACGGTCATCCCATTCGGTGCTTTGATAGTAGGTGTTTTGGGAACATTCCTATTCAAGAAGTACAAGAAAGGGAAGGATCAAAAGTTTGACGACCTTAGTGAAATTGATTATCAATTTGGAAATTATTTTGAAAATGCCTCTGCCAACTTCAAGCACGTCATACCCACCACGAATAATTTCAAGACGCATCGCAGGGTTATGACAGATGCTGAAAATAACGAAACAAACTCAACACTTGAAGTTGCATCGTTTGATTCCTGGATTAAGAAGAGAGAGCAATTCGATCAATCAGTGGGCAAATATACTCGTGATAGTTACCTCGCTTCCAATGACACGCTAAGTAGTGGGGTTTCTAACGATACGGACATAAATGCAGATAAAAAACCATTCAAACTGCCGCAAACTAAAAATTCGCAATACTCCACAAACATCGTGAACAGATCAGTATCGATGATACGAGAGTCATTTTCATTTGCCAATACATCATCAAAAAGAATCAATTCTTTGTACGATGATTTGAACAGATCAGGACAAAAGAGTCGTGCTGTTTCTTCCAAGTTATTCGAAGAAGAATTTGATGCTGCGGAGGACGATGTGTTCGGTGATTCTGCAGAGAGACTGACATTTATCTCCTCACAACCAAACCAAGATATTCAAAATAGAAATGATGAAGAGCGAGACTCGGATTCGGAAAGATCGGTAGATGAAAAAATGGATGTTCAAGTCCTTGTGAGTTCAAAAAGGCGATCAAAACTTAAAGTTATAAACCCTGATCTACAAACTATTGACGATGTTAGCGATACCGACATACAGTCAAAAAATTCCGATGCTGAGAATGAGGATCTCAGAAGCATAAGACAAAGAATACCTTCAGGTCCAAGAGTACTAGACGAATGAGAGTGTGACCCAATAAATGTACTATATTTATATATCTCAGATGTGAGTAGATGATTTTGCCCAGAGCGAGAGAAAATACGATTGAGTAGTATTTCGCGCCAAAAATAGTCGCGAAAGTGGAGCCATCTTATTGCAAGTAATGTGCAGCGATATAGCCGACATTATCGTAGTGTCTGCAGATCACATATCTACAGAACGGTAGTCGCCATTTATATATATCGGATACTTTCCAAAAGCCATTGAAATTTATACTACGAAACGACTTATCTTCACACGTTTTCATTAATTAGTAGCAGAATTGAACACCCCTGTTCTTGTCGAGTTTTTGAAGTTACGAGACTCTAACTATGTATTGATTCTTCGACGAATCATGCCTTCATACATTGCGTTCACATATATATAGATGAGGCTGTGCCTGATATTATACTTGGTCAGACTATTTCTGGCTAATCGCTTATCCCCCGCTTCTGAGTTCGAATTCACGCGGATGATTTTTTTTTTTGAATTCAACTTTATCAACCTCACTAAATACGACACTAGGTTACCAGGTCACATAATAGTCTCAACTGATCAAGAACATAATTGGATTAGTCCTTGTAATTAGCAGAGATGGATGGATTTGACGTCTTTGGAGAGCAAGAGCGTAACGAGGAACGGCAGATGCATCAATATGATGCCTTCCAACAAAGTGGAGAAGGGTCCGGTCAGGGAATATCGAATGGGCAGCTCTTTCTTGACCATCTAGAACAACAACAAGTAGCTACATCAGAGCTAATGGATACCATGGTGGGTGCTCACAGCCAGCCACAAGCTCCACATCATTTTCAAATTCAACAACCTTTAGCCCAATACCAGCAGCATCAAGTGCAACATAAATCTCACCAATCTCAGCAACAGTCACCGCAAACACTTCCGATATCCAATAATCAACAAGATTTTGGAGCTGTATTCGGAAATGATCAGTATGATATGAGGTTAACTCCCAATAATGACCCTTTTAAACCCAACTTGGAATCACCGGAACGAACGGACAGGTCAGAAATTATGGTGAATACCGCATCATTCAACATGCCGGGTGCATTTAGGAATGATAACATGGACTTGGACCAGTCTCCCCCATTCACTATAGATCTGGGTCTTTATGTTGAACCAGTCATTGGTACAGAACTATTCCCAAAGCCAACCTCAGATAATCCCAAACCAGAAAATTCTATCAGTCCGTTTGATAACAGCTCTCGAGTATCTTCTTACACAAATGTCAACTATGATAACGTGATGTTTGCAGGAAATAACGATCATATGGTTGATACTTTACCAGAGAATCATCACAAAGGCTCGATTGACAGCCATGTTCATATCGAAAATAACCCTAACTTGGCCCATCGTGCAAACAGGAATCATTCACACTCAAATGCTAGCATTACAATGCATAATGTATACAACGAGCTTTCGCCTTTGACAACAACTACATCATTGACACCTTCAGTTGGATCGGTACATTCGACGCAGCCGTCATTCTTCTCAGCTAACCAGTACTTAACCAGAAATTCGTTAGAACAACCACCTGCTTCGATACATCGACCTTCATTCGACTACTACTCCAAGAACAGGGCGTCAATTGATAGTCAACATAGTTCTCAGCATCAGCGGAACAGCGGAAGCGCAGGAAGGTACACCAGCTTCACTAATTCGATTACGAATATGCTTCCTTTTATGGGTGACAGAAACCAAAGATCGCCATTGTCTGGACCCCCTTCCCCACAAAATCTGTCGATAGCGCAGCTGCAGCAAGTCTCCCAACCTCATCAACAACCCAGGCACCTCATCAGAAGCATTTTTAAAAGTTCGGTAAATAACGCCAGCTCTAACAACGGCAACGGTTTGGAGTCAGCGATTGATGCAAATTTTGATTATTCAGGGCCACAAGAAAAATCTGGAGTCATTTCAGAAGGCAACTATTCTGGATTGAACGAAGATGTTTTGATGAGCCCGAATAAAGAGCCTATGGAATTCGAATCCCAGGAGCCGATTATACCCGTAAAAAAGGCAAGAAGATCAAAGAGAAGTTTGTTTACAAGATTCAAAACTCCTGTCAAGTATGAACAAACTGCAGATGATACCGAACACTCACAGGTGAGCGACGAAGCTAATTCATTTCTTCACAAAAGTTCAATTGACAATGAAAGTTTAGAGAATAGTTTGGCAGGAAATGTATCCGTGCAAAATTCTGCAATTAGCTTGAGCTCCTCAATGGGAACACACAACAATGGTCTAGACTCGACTTCCCTGAACAATTCACACAGTAATCATCAGTCCAACCCTGAACCTGATTATGCTGCATTATTCGAAAATGTTGGAAAGAGGAAACACATTGTTGGCTCCTCAAGTTACAGAAAGCCAAAAAGTAAAGTTAAAATAGAGAACGATTCCGGCGAAAAGCACAGCCTTCTCAGCCTAGGCGGTAAAGTTAAAGTTAAAATGGAAGCTGAAGATGTTGAGCATCAATTTTTGAACGAAGACAATAGTGATATTTCAAGTGAGGCATCGCTGAACGAAAAGCGAATTATACGGGAATCGAGTGATACTTCTATTAATGGAACTTCCTCAGCTATTGCCAATGCTTCCAAGCGAATTTTAGGATCGAAACTTTATCAGAAGAAAAGAAGCTCTCAGCCAGCTGCTACGATGATATCAAAGGGTGTGGAGGTCGAAGTTGATTTGGAGTCTTTGGACTTACCGCCAGATACTCAAATAGTTTCATCCAACACAATAAGCTCTAAGAACCGAACTCGTGGAAGGAAGGAAAATAAAGAGGCTGACTTACTGGATACGTCAAAAATATACCTCTGTAATTATTGTTCGAGAAGATTCAAAAGACAAGAACATTTGAAAAGGCATTTTAGGTCTTTGCACACTCTAGAGAAGCCATACGATTGTCCAATTTGTCACAAGAAGTTCAGCAGATCAGATAATCTTAATCAGCATTTGAAGACTCATAAACAGGAGGAGGAAGAGCTAGCAGAAACTGCTATGGAATTCGCTTGATTCAAATAAAAAATATTATGAATGAGTTTTATGTAGTCATTTCATTACGTATTCTAATGTATGCATATAGATCAAATTTACACAATTGAACAAATTATGAAAAAATTAAGAAGGGGAATCGATTGGAAATAAACACAAAACATTATTTATAAGATTTCAGGAGCCTTGCAAGAAATCGTAACTTGTCAATAGAAAGGAACAGGAAATAAAATCGCTTGAAGAAAATGAAGACATTCAACAGCCCTTACCGAAAGACGAATGCCGATATTTTGGGTGGTCAAGCGTAGTGAGGATATCAGAATTAAATATTCGAGCAGACGAATGATGGGGACCAAGATGGAAGATGCAGGTAATTTCATGTGTATGACGATTCACTAAGACCAGTACTTAACTGCTCAGTCAATTTGTCAGATGTTATATCATCAAGAAAATCGGATGATTCTCTTTTCTTTTGCGGTTTTGTAATGCAATGATTGACATGACTAGCGATACCACCAACACATATGTTTCTGTTCCTATGTTTCTTCAAAGCGTCCAACCGTGCAAATTCTTTTCCGCAAGCGCATTTGCAATTTCTCGTCTCCAAATGTCCCTTAATATGTCTATTCAAATCGTGTTGTCTGACGAATCTTTTAGGACATGAGGGACACGCAAAAGGTCGATCACTGAGATGTGTTTGAATATGGGATCTGACATTATACCTTCTGGTAAACTCTTTCCCGCAACCCTTGAATGTACAAATATAAATTTTGTTCTCATTCGGGCCTATCCAATAATTATCCAATTCGCCGGGAGGCAACAAAGAGGTTTTCTTCACTCTTCTTCTAACCGAAGATTGCTGGATATGCTTTTTCAAATCTTTAGATGCTTTAGGATTTGGAGATATAATTGGACTCCATTCTAATCTCATCAGATTGCGAGCCGGAGTGTTTGGTAAAGTATTCTTCAAAGGAGTGAGCTGGGTGATAGTTGCATTAGCATCAATTTCGTCGTGGTTCCCTTGAATATTTCTCAAAGGACTCGTGTAGTATCTAACGGGTGAAGAGTTCAATGATTTGTTGTGAGCATAAATGGGAGAAGACTGAAGTTGGATCCCAACATTTGCCTGGAATGGAGAAGGATGAGATTGTGGGTGAATCGTTTCACCAAAACCTTTATCGACAATGCTTTGACCAGAAATTTGTTCATTTTGAAATCCATCACTTAAAAGGTTATTGGATTCGGAGAAAAACTGTGGTGTATGGAAATTTACTTTCCCTCTCAATTGGGGATGCACTGGAGATGAAAACTTATTTTGGTTGTAGTCTGAGTTCAGAACTCGATTTGGTGAAGGAGACTGTGGCTCAGGTGAGGATTGCCATTCTGGACTTCCGTTGGAAAGGGTTGGTGGTGAAGGAGGTGGGAGATATGTGTTGAAGTTTCTCAATTGTTGACCATTGATATTCAGCTGCTGGCCATTCACCTGATCCAAGTTCTTTTTATATCCCACTGGCTGCTGAACAGGTATTGGTACATACTTATAACCTGTTTGTGGATTAAAGGGATTCTCATTATTGGTCGAGCTTGTCTCAAGTAAAGGTTCGATGTCATCCACGTAATCAATTTGCTGGCGTGATGGTGATTTTAAATTTTGTAAGTACCTGACAGAGTAATTGTTAACACTTTGAAAGCCCCCTTTCTGATCAGATTTCTCGAAAGAAAGTGGTGGTTGAGAAGATTGTTCCGGCGAAGGTGGAAATTTGTACGACTTAGGATTTTTGTTTGTGACAATATAATCCTTGCTTCCTTTCTGGGGTTTGGATAAAGATTGTCCCTGACTCTTTTTCTCCAAAGCTTCTCTTTGCAAATGCTCATCTTCGTCTTCTTCAAGTAACATTATTGGTCCTTGCGAGTCCATCTGTGCTCTCGAGAATTCAAAGTCTAACATTGGTGGATTATCTAAAACGATGGGGTCATTCTGAGCGCTGTGGTGGGAGCTCAACGATCTGAGCAAGTCACCAGGAGAAACAGATTTCCCAAGGTCGAGTGAGTGCTTCACAGATCTGTACACTTCGCTGTTTAAGCCTCCAATTGAAAGCTCTCTATTGTGATCAGCAAAACCGAAGATGGCAGTACCACTAATTTTGCGACTGTGCTTAGCTTGATGATTCAGGCTAATTGGTTGCGATGGATTGCTAGCTTGATCCTTTGCGACGAATCCAGAAGGAACGTCCAAGTCTTGCAATCCTGTTAAAGTCTCGTTGAAAAGATTATCAATATCATTGTACTCGGTGAAGTACTGATTAAAATTGTCTTCAGGCAAGGGCATGTTTTTGTCAATGACATCTTCCCATTCTGTGTAGGCTTCCATTTGAGCTACCCTTTTTAATTGCTTAACTTAGTGACCTCAATAGGTTCCCTAATGAAATTTATTTGATGCAAGCGATAACAAGTGTCTTCAGAGAGACTTATCTTTGAATCTATGCAGAGGGTTTCAAAGTTTGAGCCTGGGAACTTAATTCAAAGCTTCAAAATATCGATTTGCTCTAAACTTATGATCAGGGGACGATGGATGTATCTTGCGTCGCTGTTGAACTTGAATAAACTTCACAGTAGGTTTCAGTAATGAGGAGTAAAGTTCGCTGGAATGCAGAGGATTATAAGATGTAATACTGAATGTTTTTTTTGGCTTCTGTAATCGATTTACCCTGCGCCCTTGTTAGTTATAACCCTATTTTGGGGATAAATCTGCCGGTATGGGTTTTCACAACATGATTACCGCATTCGGAAAAATATAAACATTGATAATTTGGCTGCGAGGTCCTTCTTTGACATTTTTACATTCGCGAGGTACGACTACCTCACCGGAGTTACATTCAGAGAAGCTTTCGATGGAATGAAGACAAATGAATTCAAGTTAGAGAAGCCAAAGGCCCGAGCGCTCTAACCTACGTTTAAACACCGTCTTCGAGAGCCCAGCTGGAGCAATAAGCATCATTCGACACTAATTCACTAATTGGTGTGAATAAAGAATCAGTGTTTGTGTTACCTAATTAGGAAACAGCTATCTGTGAAATTATTCATAATCCTTGTGCAAGACCCATTCTAATTGTCAAAGATGATTTCGATTGAGTATTGTCATTCTATTGACTCTCTATTATATCTTAAACTACCTAATTAGTTATTTGGCTTACACCTACTCTATTGGAACTGAATTGATGAGTTCGTTTCACTTGCTTCAGACGTCAAATCACAGCAAGACATAAGATGGCGCTTGCTTGCTTCGGTTATTACGATTTGTGACGTAGAAGGTACGTTCATTCTCAATTATAATCTCAAGCATGTTGTAGCGCGCTTAATATTAGTGTAAAGAGTAGAGTTCATGAACTTCTCTTGATATCAACTACTTAGATAAATTTCTCTGATAATGTGCTATTCCGTTATTTTTTCATTTACTTAAATAAGACTATCTATTATGATCATTGCAACAACAACATCTTTCTTGGATCTTCGATCAATTCCTTGACGGTCTTCAAGAAAGTGACAGCTTCTCTGCCGTCTAAGACTCTGTGATCATAAGTCAATGCCAAGTACATCATTGGTCTAGAAACGACTTGACCATTGACGGTAACTGGTCTTTCCTTAACACCATGCAATCCCAAGACAGCGGTTTGTGGCATGTTGATGATAGGAGTACCGTATAAGGAGCCGAAAACTCCACCGTTGGAAATAGTGAAGGTTCCACCGGTCATGTCTTCCAAAGTCAACTTACCATCTCTAGCCTTCTTACCCAAGTTGGAGATTTCCTTTTCGATATCCAAAATCGACAAAGATTCGGCATTTCTGACGATTGGAGTAACCAAACCCTTTGGAGTGGCGACAGCGATAGAAATATCAGTGTAGTCTCTGAAAACCATGGTGTCGTTGTTTTCAATCGATGCATTGACAGCTGGAATTTCCTTAGCGGCCAAGGTAGATGCCTTAGCGAAAGCACCCATGAAACCCAACTTGATACCAGTCTTGTCCAACATTTCGTCCTTGTACAATTTTCTCATTTCCATCAAGTTGCTCATGTCGACTTCGTTGAAGGTAGTCAAAGAGGCAGCGGTGTTTTGAGATTCCTTAAGACGCTCAGCGATTCTCAATCTCATTCTGTTCATTTTCACTCTTTCTTCATTTCTAGAGAAGTGTGTGAAAGTGGAGGTTTCAGACTTTGACTCCTTCTTTGGTTCTTCCTTCTTTGGAGCTTCCTTCTTTGGTTCTTCCTTCTTAGGAGCTTCCTTCTTTGGTTCTTCCTTCTTTGGCTCTTCCTTCTTTGGTTCTTCCTTGGCTTCTTCCTTTGGAGCTTCGGCTGGAGCTTCACCCTCTTCGATCTTGATGATCTCTTGACCGACTTCGACGGTATCCTCAACTTCAACTAAAAGTTCGGTGATGGTACCAGATACAGGTGCGTTGATTTCCACATCAATTTTGTCGGTTTCAATGGTAGCAATGGCTTCATCGACCTTAACATAGTCGCCAACATTCTTGCTGAAAGCGGACAAAGTACCTTCAGTGATGGACTCGGCCATTTCAGGGACCTTGACAGTGTGAGAAGCAAAACGGGAGAATTGAAGCTTTTGAACACCACTGACTGGCATCATAGGGGCGGATCTGACGTTCAGGAAATGACGAATGTTGTTGGTCATGACTCTGCTGACTCTTGGGATGGATTGTTTTGGAATCGAAGCGGAAACACGCTTCAATGAGCTTCTAGCACTTCTTGACAACATGATGTGTGGATAATTTCGATGACTGTTTAGCACAAATAGATTGAGTATGAGCTACCGCTTTACCTTTATTAATATACCGAAGAATTTTTACCGGTCAGTAAAACGAATAGTTCCGGGGAGAGAGAACGATTTCCGGCCACAAAATCCCCGCGTTGAACGTGGAGCTCAACCGGAATCTAGGAATTGCTCCGGTATTTATTAAACCAGCCATTTGATTGGCTGCGCGCCCCGGCGTCTCTCGGAACTCGCGTCCTTCAATCAATATTTGATATCTGGGTATATGATTATCACGTAAACATGACCGTTATTGGCGAAAGTGACTTTAGTAACTTTGTTACCGGCCTCACGCTTGTAAAAAAGGAACCACAAATTTGCTGATTCTGATAACAAGCAATACCCTCGATTCCGGCTGGTGCGTAAGATGATATACAGTTATCGTTACCGGAATCTACGGATTTGTTCCTGGTAATCGCTTCTAGATCTCTCTCATATGATTACAGATAATTGCCTTGTTTTTTGTTATTTGGAACTTGTGCATAAATGCTTTGAGCCATTCTGAAATTTTGCAATCAATTAAACTACAGTAAATTGTGTGAACCTGTAAGATGCATGGTAATCGGAGAAGCTTAGTAACTTAGGGAGTGCTGACTGATGTAATGACAAGTGTCTGATGAGATCACATCAATTTAATATTCAATGACCTTTGCTTGTATAGGTTGGATATGAGAGAGGAAGAATTACTATATATAAACAAGGAGTGACTATGCTCTGGACGGATATGTCATCAATACCGAAGGCGGGTATATCCGAAACTCAAAGCATACACTCGAAAAACGATGACTAGCTTATTTTGAAACAAATATCAATAAATGATTCGTTTACGAGTTCGATAAGTTTCTTAGATCATCTAGAATTTCGTATCCGGGGTACTTGTAGAGTAATGACCAATAAGCCCGAGATGCCCGGGTGGAGTCGTGTATTTACCGCGGAAGACACTGAAGCATTTTCGTTGAGAATATAAGGAGCGAACTTCTTAACAATCCTCTCCAGTGATCAAATTAAATCTAAAAATGTTGAGAAACAGCTTTATGAAGTCCAGCGCTGCTACTAGAGCCAGTGCACTTCAATTTGTCAGATTTGCCTCCACCAAGTACGATGTGGTGGTTATTGGTGGTGGTCCAGGTGGTTACATTGCCGCCATTAAGGCCGCTCAACTCGGCTTCAACACTGTTTGTGTTGAAAAAAGAGGAAGATTGGGTGGTACTTGTTTGAATGTCGGTTGTATTCCATCCAAGGCTTTATTGAACAACACCCACTTGTACCATCAGATCAAGCATGACTCGAAGGAACGTGGTATTGACATTTCAGGTGATGTGGCCATCAACTTCGACACTTTAATGGCTTCCAAGGACAAGGCCGTTACTGGATTGACCAGCGGTGTCGAATTGTTGTTCAAGAAGAACAAGGTTACCTACTTGAAGGGTGAAGCCTCCTTCGTCGACGAGCACAACCTTTCCGTCAAGCCAATTGATGGTTCCGAAAACCTCGAGATCGAAGGTACCAACATCATTGTTGCTACCGGATCTGAACCAACTCCATTCCCAGGTATTGAAGTCGATGAAGAGAGAATTGTCACCTCTACTGGTGTTTTGTCCTTGAAGGAATTGCCAAAGAGAATGTCCATCATTGGTGGTGGTATCATTGGTTTGGAAATGGCTTCCGTTTACGCTAGATTAGGTACTGAGGTCACTGTTATCGAATTCCAAAACGCCATTGGTGCCGGTATGGATGCTGAAGTGGCTAAACAATCCCAAAAGTTGTTGGCTAAGCAAGGTTTGAACTTCAAGTTGGGTACTAAGGTTACCAAGGGTGTCAGAGAAGGTGACGTTGTTAAGGTTGAAGTCGAAGACGTCAAGTCCGGTAAAAAGGAAGAACTCGAAGCTGACGTCTTGTTGGTTGCTATTGGTAGAAGACCATACACCAAGGGATTGGACTTCGAAAAGGCCGGTTTGGAATTAGACAACAAGGGTAGAGTTGTGATCGACTCGGAATTCAAAACCAAGCACGACCACATTAGAGTCATCGGTGATGTCACTTTCGGTCCTATGTTGGCCCACAAGGCCGAAGAAGAAGGTGTTGCCGCCGCCGAATACATTAAGCATGGACATGGCCATGTCAACTATGCTAATATCCCATCCGTTATGTACACTCACCCTGAAGTTGCCTGGGTTGGTCTTAACGAGCAACAATTGAAAGAGCAAGGCATCAAGTACAAGGTTGGTAAGTTCCCATTCGTCGCCAACTCCAGAGCCAAGACCAACTTGGACACTGATGGTTTCGTCAAATTCCTCGCTGATGCTGAAACCCAAAGAGTTTTGGGTGTCCACATCATAGGTCCAAACGCTGGTGAAATGATCGGTGAAGCTGGTTTGGCCTTGGAATACGGTGCTTCCACTGAGGACATCGCCAGAACTTGTCATGCCCACCCAACCTTATCTGAAGCTTTCAAGGAGGCTGCCTTAGCTACCTTCGACAAGCCTCTTAACGCTTAAAATATCGGAAATACGTATATTCAAAACCATATAGAAGTATGTAGATCGTTAGATCAAATGACAAGAAACTCAAGAGTGCATAGATCAAACATCGCGACAAAAATTAAAATGTCGTGCATGTCGTAGTTTTCAATCAAATGGAAAAAAGTTCCCATTTCATTCCAAACCAAAGGTTATCATAGCGGTCATGCCTTCTTTGCAAAAATTCCATGCAAATGTGGCTCGTCATATCACGCTGATTGACAAGAATTTGTGTGCAAACCTTATTCGTCATGAAAACATAGTCACCACCAGAGCAAAGGCTAAAAGAGCCCAATCGAAGATTGAAAAGTTTTTAGCGGATGCCATAAGAAATAACAAAAGCTTTACAGATAAGGACTTAGCATACCGTCTTCAGAATAACAAGGCCTTCGACTTTTTACAGCCTCCAGACAGACAAGAAGTGGGCTCTAAAATCATTAATGAATTGGCACAAAGATATTCTGAAAGAAAATCTGGTTTCACCAGAATCATAAAGTTGGAACCAAGATTAGGTGAAGACAAGGCACCCATGTCTGTTTTGGAACTAGTGGACTCGGATTATGAAATCAAGTTTTGGTTTACTGCCAAGGTGGTTGCCAGATTGGAACTCCAAAAAATTCCACTTGATGAACTCACTCAATATAATGTCAAAAAATTGACTCAAATGAGAGGTGAAGGAGCCGAAAGTTTCCGTGCTGCCGTTGAAACAGCAAAGACTGAGTTCTTCAAGTATGATTCCTCAACTGGCTCTTTCAGTGATCCGGAAATGGAAAAGAACTTGCAGAACAAGCCTAACTTAGCATATCACGAAGGATCTTTGCGGGACTCCTTATTGAAATCCAAGAAATTCAGCACTAAACCAAGAGCTGCCAAGGAGGAGTTTGAAGTTCCTCGTTCTCCATTTTTGTCTTAATCATGTACATAGAGATTAATAAATTTGCAAATATTTCAGAAATTTTTGATTTGATGTATTGTTCGCGATCCTGATTATGTCCGCTGATCTCCAAAATTTTGACAATAAAGTATATATTTCACGAAATTCAATAACATTCCAAATGAAACTCTATGCTGATTCAAAGAGATTTCTATTGTGATATGAGTTGACTTCGGTATTGAATCAGTTACGGTCACCTCTCAATGGGAATCTAAGTACAGTTTTAACATTCACCACCCACAAAACCGAAAGTTCTACATAAATACCAATGTATGAATAACACTCATATTCTTCAAGTTTTGGATTGGTCCCTCGATTTCTCAAATTCGATCTAGACTCATTTAGGATTATCCGAGCTGACTTATAGTTATACGGAAAGTAATCAATTCGCGGTTGACGCACTACCATATATTGACGTGTGGCCCATGTAGATCCTTGAAGTGAGTTCCTGATTATAAACGAAAAGATGTTCTTTAAGGGCAATTTTGAACCAAAGGGTAAAACGGCTTTAGTTGTGGGTGCCTCACAAGGTATAGGAGCGGAGTTTGCTTTACAACTATACGAACAAGATTGCTCGGTTATCTTAGTTGCAAGAACCGCGTCAAAGTTGCAGGCTCAAGTTGAAAGAATTATCGCTACAGTTGGTGAGAAGAAGGATACCAAAATTTACTATATCAGCAAAGATGTTTCTGACTATAAGCTGACTAAGGCAATGTGGGATGAGATATTCGAACAACATGGGCAAGATCCGGACTTCATCTTCTGCTGCACTGGTATTGCAATCTGTAAATTATTCACGGATTTCACGGAAAAGGATATCAACGATGGAATTGATATTAACTACAAGACAGTTTACAACGTGTGTCACACGAACATAAAGAGTGTTCTTAATGCCCAGAAGGGAGCAAAGATCGAAAACTACAAGAAAAGAACTATCGTGTTATTTTCATCGGTTGTGAGTACATTTCCATTCATAGGATATGCGCAATATGCTCCTATGAAAGCTGCCATATTAAATTTCTCAACAATTTTGCGTCAAGAATTGAAACCATACAATTACAGAGTTGCCTGTGTACTTGCCGGTAACTTCAAAAGTGAAGGTTTCGACTTGGAAAACTTGACTAAGCCACAAATCACAAAGGATATTGAGGGACCAAGTGAGCCAATCCCTGTTTCGCAATGCGCCAAAATTGTTTTCAATAACTTGGACAGAGGAGTCGACACTGTGTATACCGATACTATCGGATGGGTTCTTGGCTGTTTCAGCTTGGGAATAGCTCCAAGAAATTGGTACATAGTACAAGTTTTCCTCAGTATCATTTTGCTGATAGTTGGTCCAATTGTGGCATGGTCAATTGATAAAGATATCAGAAACTATATGCAAAAAAAAAACAACTCAATCAAAGATGAAGAGTCCCCCGTTGAAAACGTCGATCCTACGAAATTGAAGCAAACTTAGTGCGTTTTTTGTATAATAAATAATTCACTTTTTCGAATCTGATTTTATTGCGTAACAAGATATAATGCCATTTGATATATAAGTCATGAATACAGCTTCATCTATTTCTTCTCAGCAATAGTATTGGCGATTTTATCAGAAATGCTGAGCAATTTCTTATCAGCCGTAAGACCCCATTGGTACCAGTTAATGCCGTAAACCCAATTGACCATTTTAATGATTTCATCATTCCATATGTCCTTGCAAGTCTCAGCCATGCTAACTCTTGTCGAAGCTTCAACACGCTTATCAACGGGCGTAAGTTCCTTCTTCAAGTCATGATCTGAGAGAAGTCTGTTGTTGATGATGGCGTTGGAATTTTGGAGCTGCTTCGATATGAATTGTTGATTATTGTGAAAGTACTGCCCCGTGTAGTATGTGAGAGCTGAGGTGAATAAGACACCTCCTAAGAAACCATGTATTCTTCCTCCCATCTTGACGTTATTGGACTTTGGCAAGTTGAGCAATTCCTTAGATTATGATGGTCGAATAAATGTCGCGAAAGTCGCGACAAGTAGGCACCCCAAATTTCTACGCTCTCAGTTTACAGTTACGCTCATTCGATCGAAAATCCGTTCTAGCATTTATTGCCGTCATTAAAATAGTTGGGGTGAATTATGTACAGATGGTTTAACTATGCGTTTGGGTTGTTTCCTCAATGAATCTTTCTATGGCGTTCTTCAAGAATGGGATCACGTCAATTTTGTCAAGAACGATGGATTGGCCGCTTTCTCTCAATGCTTTGACCTCGGCCACGGCCTCTTCAGTGTCACGCAAAAGGAAGGGGAGCTCTTCGACAGCCCCATTCAATGGCAACAAGGTTTCATCTGAATTTTGAGAAGCGTATTTCTGAGCCTTCAAGCGTGCAACGTAGTTTAATCCGTGCACAAATTTGACATTGACATCTTCGCTTACAATGTAGTCTGCAAGTTGTGGTTGAATACCGAAGAAAGCGTATTGTAATCTGACCAACTTTTCATTGAAAGAGGTAGCTTCGGCCTCGGAGCTATTGATGTATCTTTGTTCAAAGTCTTCGAGATATTCCTGTTGTTCAGTTGTGAATGTTTGGACTCTTTCGTATGCAACTTGTCTCTCCAACAAGACTCTTTTAATTCTTTTCTGAGTTTCAACCAACTTGTTGTCGAGCTCGTTATGTTGATCCACCTTCTTGTATCTCAAGGATTCAGCCAATCTAACTTCTCTGGCTAAGATGTTTCTTTCTTTCAAGACGACATACCACAACTTGTGCAAATCATCGAAAGACTTTCTTCTTAATTCTGTGATGGTCCACTCTCTAGAGTTGGTGTCCAAATCTTCGGAAGTTCTCAATGCAGCTTCAGTATCGGCTTTTTGAGGGAAGAATGCCCACAAAGGATGGTCAGGTGAAACATCGAAGTTCTTGTGGGAAGGAACAATTGGTTCTCTCAATTTGACACTTTTCAAGTCACCAAATCTTAATGGTTTGGTACATGCAAGACGTATCACACCGCTCAGAAGCGATCTGGCCGGGATATGAAAGCTCATGTGGAGTTGAAGAGATTTTCGTATCGTTGGGTGTCCCAAGTTATCCAGGGCTGAATCTATGAGTTCATGAAAAATTTTAGCGCGACATTTGTGCGACCTCGAACGACATCTCAACTCGAAATCTATCAACTGGTAGTGGAAGATAATCACTGTAAAGATAAAGTCACACACGAAATACGATGTCCTCGGAAACTAGTGAACAACCATCGCAACAACAGCAACAAGAGCCACTTGACTTGATCCGCTATCAACTTGATGAATTTGTGTTGGTGAAATTGAGAGGTGCCAGAGAGATGAAAGGAAAGCTTCAAGGTTACGACTCCCACTGCAACATGGTGTTAAGCGATGCTCAAGAATTTATCTTCAGTGAAGACGGCGAGGAACCAGTCATCAAGAAGTCCGAAATGGTGTTTGTTCGTGGAGACTCTGTGATTTTGATTTCACCAACTTCCGAGTAAGTCGATTCAGCTACGTCAACTAAGTGAAAAGCAACTACCGTTCCAGCGAGAATTATCTCCAGCAATGCATTTAATGATTGAATCATAATCTAGTTGTTGTATTTCTACCCAAATTTCATGATCTTAAGGTCAATTGTATATTAATTTAATTACATGGTACAGAACTAAATTTCCGAATCGTTGTAGATTTGTAAGGCATCTTTCATCACTTCTAATCTTCTTGCATTTGCCACCCATCTGTCCTTTATTTGATTTCCTTCTGACAATAACTCCTGTATGCTCGATAATGTCAGTTCGATTGCCTTATCATAATCCTCTAATGAAGCAAAATTCTCCATTTCATGTAGCTGAGACTTCCGGATTCTGTAACAATATTTATCAGTTTCGTATTGCTCCAAAACCTTAGAGTTTTTCAATTGTTCGTCTGAACTAGTGATAATATTCAACTGTGGTATGTCCTCGTTCCCTTGGTTTGGTCTTAAATTGATCCCATTTAAAATATCCTCAATCTCTTTATATTCAAACAAAATGGAAGCCAAATTAATCATCGGCGAACTTTCATCGTAATCCCTCCTCACAGAAGTTGGATTGAATGATTTTGCTGTTTTAGGGACCAAATTGTTCTCAAAACTTTTGGTCAAGATTTTCATTTTATCGAGAATTGGCTTCTTAATTTCCTTAATATTACTGATATCATCTTGTAGGGAAGTCATAGAAGCGGATAGTTCATTGTATTTGCTTAGCAAGTTTTCGACATATGGTGGTGAAAATGATCTCCGTATCACAAGACCATTGGTGATTTCATGGATATGTATTCTGAACGATTCGGCAATGCGATCCAACTCGGAGAGTATTTGGTCAAGCTTCAACTTGTTTTCTTCTTGGACTTTTCCTTCGCTGCTTTCTTGCACTATTGTGATGGTCAATTGATATATTTCCTGTCGTATTTTGAGATATTGAGATGTGATTTTGTCATAAAACTTGACGGAGTAAGAAGTTGACTCATCGATGAGCTTTTGCTGCTTGTTGCTGACAAAAGACATCGCAAGTGAATTAATCTTTCCCAAGTCTTTCGCAGTTGGGTAACATCATTTAGGCTCAGAATAGAGCTTTCATACTAGGAAAAATGGTGCAGAGACGACCTACCAAGATTAGATCACTGCGCTACGTGTAATTCATAGAAGGTATACATTGATCTATGTCAGAACTCAGCCTACTGCCCATTGATGATGCAAAGCTTCTTTGGGCTTTTCTCAGAGGCTTGAATGATGATTTGAAGGGGGTTAACCCGCAAAGCTTATACGAGCAAATAGGCTTGATAGCAAATCAAAACTTGCATTTGGAGTACACCAACCTTGAAAATCTTTTGAACCTTATTATAGCAAACACGCTTCCTCATACCACATCTTCACAAAAGCTAGCTCAAATTGTCCGGAAAATCTGTTATCCTTCGCAAGAAGCTTCAGTCGATCAAACGATAGTGACCACAGCTATAAACTCAGCATTCTACGATACCGAAGAATCAGTGGATATTATATTCAATACTGCTTCAGAAATAATAAGGGATAGCAAATTGAAAGCTAACTTATTGCTTGACAACAAAAAGACAACCCAAGGTGTACTTTTCGAGTTCATTAAGGCCGAATTGCAATATTCTGCAAAATACGCTAACAGTATCGAAAGCTTTGCACCTTTGTTTGAACTTATCACAGGCTATGAGCCCTTCGAGGCATGGTTGGCCGGCCTTTTCAAACCGTACGAGTTTTACTGGAACAATTTTGGGAAGGTGTCACAAACGCTGGCGAAATTGGAGCAGTTTGCATCATACTCACAACACGAGCGCTTTTCCGAATTGATTCGGCCAATGAATAACAATGAGCATCGGGACAAGTTGGGTCTTAAATTTTGGCTCAAGAAGGTCATTCTTCCCCATATCAAATATGAAAATAAAGATTTTTCAGATTTGACTCGGTGGTTATTTATTGATTTCCAATCTAACAAGCATACCACAAAGTACATCGTGTGGAATGAGGCTATAACGACGATCATTGAATCAAGTGATTTTGTTTTTAACGACTATGATATTGTCATCAAGTATTACATCGCTGCCGTGTACTATTATGCAATTGCCGAGGCTGAAACTTTGTCGTCGATGGAAACTATTCAGGTGTATGATCTGATTTTGAGCACTCTTTCACATATCAATACCAAGAAGGAGCCAATAGTTTTGGATATGGTAATCAATCAGCTACCACAATATGCAACCTTGAACGAGTTTGTCGAGGATCTTAACAATCCTTTCGCTTCATTATTCATTCCAAATGGGCACTCAGTTGCCACTTTAAAGCGAATGGTGGAAACTTGTCAAAAGCTTTTTCCTATCAACAAGCTTACTATAGCAAAATATCTTACCTTCAAACTTTCCAGTCTCGAAACAAGCGAGGCCAGAAAAGAGATCATTAAGATGACAAGTAATTTCCAGAGTGCAGATACAGTTAAATTGCTCGCCTCCATAGAATTATTCAAAGATCAGTTTATCCAAAGCTCCGAGTTAGAAGCCACAAACAAAGTTATAATTGAACGGAGTCTATCAATGAATTTATTCAGTGTTGTGGAGGACATGAAAAGCAAAGCTAATATATCGAATGATGAGTTGGCAGGACTCATATTCGAGAAGTTTTGGGACTCATTTGAGCGTGCAAATGGCTTTGATGACAAGAAAGGATATCTCAGTGAATGCAGGCAATGTATCGACCTTCTTGACAAGCTAGACAATTTGTCCCCGGATACCAAGAAGGATTTGGTATCTGTAAAACATCTTTTCAAGGCCTTATCCAATTTGAAAAACTTCAAAATACATTTAAGGAATAATCAACCGCTTACTCCAATCAAATTGTTGAAAACTTTCCAACCACAAGAAGATAATTCACCTTTACAGCTAATCAATTTGATTCTTGAGCTCAACCCCAAGTCCTACATAGCTTTTGAAAAGCTTTACAAAATCTTCAATGATATGGCCTTATTCTATGACGAACACAGCGACTGGAACGCATTCAAGCAGAATGAGTCTGCGAATAGCTCTAGCTCTTCATCATTCAACAAACTCAAGGCAGCATGTATCGAGTCCGCGCTTGTCGACAATAACTTTTCGTTTGCTTACAAACTGTCCAAACAATTGTTCGAACATCAGGAAAATTTGGATGACTTATGGTTAACTTTCTATCAGGTGGGTAAGTACATTTCGCCAGATGAACCTGAGACGATTGAGATACTACTTAAACAAAGAGAAATTTTAAGCTTGAGCTTGGAGGTCTTATCTCCTTCTACGAACACGAAATCTATCTTGAGACAGTGGCAAATAATCAACGATAAAATCGAAGCTTATTATACCGAGTCTAATGTTCAAGAAGTCACCAAGTATAACACTATAACGATGTCAAGTGAAATTAAGGAAAATATTGGAGCCATGGCGAACGAAATTATGAATGAAGCCACCGCCACGACCAACCATGCCAGTGAGAAACTTTCCAACTTATTTGTTAGTGGTCTAGGATGGGCGATCGGAGCCAACCAGAAGTAGAATTTAACCTGCTTAAATTAAGACCTTATCAGTAATAAGAATACCTCCTATCTGTAATAACTGGGAAACCAGATCAGCGATCACGTGACACTAAAAAACCCGCGTTTGTTATGTAGTATCACGTCTTGTAGCGCGAATAAAGAAAGCATTGTGTAGCCCTACAAACACTTCAGGCACTTAATCCGAAACTCATCGTCAAGAAAACTTACCGCAACTGTTTGGAAAAACTCAGCTTTGCATGATTCGGTTCGGTTACGGAAAATCAAAGGTTTCGTGGCGGTGGATCAATCAAGCTCGATTGCGAAGAATGCAAATCAAAGAAGCAACATCATCCACTCTTGAAAATGCAGGAGGAGTAGAACGAGATCCAGCTATTATCAAAGCTTTGGAAATCGTTGATTTTGACTCTTCATTTAGCGAAGAAAGCCAGCAATATCCAGTGCTATCCTCATCACTACCAAAGTACCATCCCAATTTCCAGCAAGAATTTCATCGTGAACATTCGAGGACGCCTGCAAATTTTGGTGGTAACAACTTGCAAAAGGTTGAATCCTTTTCTGATATTAGTGACTCTTTCGATTTCAGCGATGATGATGAAACGGTATTGACCGCAGCGGCTAACCACAAAGCCAGTTTTACCTCCGAAGTTTCAAAAAGACCAGCATCATCCCCTTTGAAAAAGGAGATCAAGAAAGTTACCCAATCAACCAATATTCTTGGATTTTATCTGATAGAGTTTGATAGAACACAAGAAAATGGGGATGAGTTACCACACAAGAAAAAATATGAAGAAACAGTGATTAAATCCCAGAATAAAAACTTCGGAAATTCCATTCAAAGCGCATCCGATTTAATGCATCCTTTCAAGCTGGAGGCTTCTAATATTCCTCTCAAACTGGATGGCTTCAACATTCCTTTCAAGCGTGAGTACTCCACTTCCACCAAGGATACCTCAGTGAATCAAAAAAAGGAGCACTCATACCATTCAATTCAGTTTGCTACTCAAAAACCATCAATGAATCAGAATGATTTTGTGCCGTCAGCAGATAATGTCAAAAGCGTGAAGCCTATTATCTTATCATCTGAGCAAGAGTATGTCTTGAAACAAGTTCTTAACGGCACTTCTTTGTTCTACACAGGCTCAGCAGGAACTGGTAAGTCAGTTCTTCTCAAAACTATCATTAAGAGTCTTAAGGGCAAACATAAAGAAGGAGGAGTAGCGATTACTGCTTCAACAGGTTTGGCAGCTTGTAATATTGGTGGTATAACGTTACACAGTTTTGCAGGCGTGGGATTGGCCAAAGAACCTGTTGATCAACTCTTGAAGAAATTGCGTCGAAACAGGAAGGCTTTCAACAAATGGTTGACAACAAAAGTTTTGATTATCGATGAGATATCAATGGTTGACGGTGAATTGTTGAACAAACTTAACGAGATAGCAAAAAGAGTAAGAAAGAATCACAAGCCATTCGGAGGAATTCAAATTGTCACTTGTGGTGATTTTTATCAGCTTCCTCCAGTTGTCAAAAGAACTGGCTCTGACGGTAGTGAGCTAACCTCTCCACAGGAGGCAGTCTTCTCTTTTGAAAGCTACGCTTGGAGAGAATGCATCAAACAAACAATCATCCTAAAAGAAGTCTTCCGTCAAAAAGGAGATCAAGTTTTCATTAACATGTTGAACGAAATGAGAACGGGCATTGTTTCAGAACAAAGTGTTCGCGAATTTGCCCACTTGTCAAGACCTCTTAAGTGTCCTGCGGGAATTGTACCCACAGAGTTATTTGCGACTAGAAATGAAGTCGATCGCGCTAATAATTCTCGTTTGAATAGAATCAGTGGTCCAGCACAAGTGTTCAACGCTATAGACTCAGGCTCGTTGCCTAATCCTCAAAGGCAAACCGTTTTGTCCAACTTTCTAGCTCCAGCACAGTTATTCTTGAAAAAGGATGCCCAAGTGATGTGCATCAAAAACTTTGACGATACCTTGGTGAATGGGTCTTTGGGGCAGGTTATCGGCTTCATGGATAAGGATACATACACGAAGGCTTATGGTGATGATAAGGAAAACGGTTCAGATTTTATTTTCCTGCCAGACTCATCTATAATAGAGCATAACTCTGAAAACGAAATATCAATAATCAACACGAATAAACCTGATTCCACATCAGATTTACCCGCTAATATTTCAGCAACTCTGGAATTATCTCAGGAAAATGTGGAAGAGGATAACAAGAACAGAAAACAACAATTGTTGAAAGCTTTGAAAGAACAAGCAAAGAATAAAAAGTATCCTTTAGTTCGTTTTCTACTTCCTGACGGGATTAATACAAGGTCGGTCTTAGTTGAGCCCGAGCAATGGAATGTCGAAGATGATTCACAACAGATTCTAGCTTCAAGAGTGCAGCTTCCGCTCATTCTTGCTTGGTCGATTTCTATCCATAAGTCACAAGGTCAAACATTGCCAAAGGTGAAAGTTGATCTCAAAAATGTTTTTGAAACTGGTCAATCTTATGTTGCCTTATCGAGGGCTGTCTCAAGAGACGGTTTGCAGGTGTTGAATTTCAATGAGAATAAAGTGAGATCTCATCCGAGAGTTGTTGAGTTTTATAAAACATTATCAACAGCCGAAGATACTTCAAAAAATTTGAGAGGACAACAAACTCTCAACTTTGCTACTAAGTGATAAGATTAAAGAAATTGGCATTCCATGAAGATTGTTTTGACTACATAGAATAAGGCGTTATAAAGGGTATTTGTATTTACAGGTTTATAATTTTTATGCACAGGTATGGTTCGTTAAGTCGTAGAAGCACTTTGATAGGCAGTTCTTGAAAAAGTATCATCAATCCCATATTGCATCACTTTTTCATCGTCGCAAAGTTTTCTGACGTTGACTGCTTCCAATAATTTATTGTACATGACGATTTGACTGAATCTCTTAAGATCTTGCTCAACTTTTAACAATTCAGCCTTACTACCAGATATTGTCAGCGCATCGAAAACGAATATGGCGGCTTTTTTGCCACCTTTGCTAGCAGCCAATTTAGATAAATAAGCAATGCTTAAATCATCGAATGGATCTGCGATTCCCGAAATCAACTGCTCAGATTTCAGACGCAGATTTTGGGGAACATATGCGAATTGGGGAATCAAGGAGTCAATTCCGAAAATGATCAAGTTTGTTCTGTCATCATATTCATGGCCTATCATTTGGGAAGCTTTCATTATAAGATGATTGGAGCTTGAGGCTGGTAGAGACTTTTCCACAAAATTTGACTTCGAGAAGAATTTCTCTGTTTTGCAAGTGCTTTCTAATTTCTTGATGACCTTATTGACATTGACGTAATCAGGCACCACGATGAGGAATCCAAGCGCATTCTCTGGATTTGCTTTTTTGAATTTTTTGATCAAAGGTGGAAGGTACTTCCTCACGCTTGACGAATTGGAAGATTTTTGTTCGACCCGAGTCTTATATTTGAAGTAAGCTTTCTCTAGGTTCTTGATATTTTTTCTTGATAATGCCACATGCTCATCCATCTTGACCATGATTTCATCTTCAGATGGGAATGAATCATCGACCTTGAGGTCCTGCAACACCAAGTTCGACTTCGAGTTGGTCAGACCAACGCAAAAGTATCCATCTATTTGGGATGCCAAATATGTTTGCAGTTTTAATTCTGAGACAGGAATGTTCGAATCGTTCGATAAATTGACTGGGAAACTGTTACTCGTAGCAGTGATCAACTGTCTTTCTCGCTCTTTGACCATTCTTTGAGTATCCGTGAATTTAATCATTTTTTCGACGTACTTTTTGAGAGGATCTTCATCTCTTTCGGAAATTTGATCGCGCTTCTCCACCAAGTATTGAGAGTAAACTTCGTGAACCTTGCGAGTTTCCGCACCTCTTGGCTGCACATTAAAGTGCTTTTGAATCGTATTGGTTATATCCTTCACCTTGTCTGTATTCAGCTTGACTTGAAGAAGGCTTTTGTAAGCTTCCTCGGCCTTCCCAAGGAAGCAAAACTGAATAGGTTTGTATAAATATCTTCTTCTCTCTTTGGTCAACTTTCTTTCAAGTTCGACATCGTTAAGACGACTTGAGCTATCAGCTGCTTCATTCCTGGTTTTGATGTGATTCAAGCGTCTATTCAAACCACGATCGAATTCCCTTATATGTTGATTTTGTATATCTCTGATATATTTTTCCACTTTATTGATATATTTCGATTTCTGGCCAGCTTTCTCTATCAAACTGTTGGGCCCGATGTGTGTAGACTTCAAAAAAAGTCCGTAATCATCCACTGTGAAAAGTTGGAGTCCCAGCAAATGGTTCCTTTTGGTGAGTTGATTACCTTTAGACTCCCACACCTTCTCTAATCCCGAGAGTGTAGTGATCAAAATCTGAGGAGTAGCGAAATTTTCATCAGTAGAGGTGATCTCCGACTCCTTATTCGAAAATAAGTATTCGATATTCAATGATCTTCTAGAAAGCTCGTACTTCGAATCCTCCTTCTCGAGCTCGAGCTCATTGGGACAACATAATGCAGGTATATCTTTCGTTAGCACCGCAAAGTTTCGTTTGTACTGATCCACCATATCATCTGTAGGCACCAAAATCACGCTATCAGTCCCGGTATGTCTCTGGATATTCCCGTACCTAGGTACACGAGAAAGGGTCAGGTTCAAAGCGTAAATTGCATTCGCGAGTGATTTCCCTGTGCTTACACCTCCATTGAGAATGGCACTATGCTGAGATTGAAGGATGCTCAACAACTTACGTTGATCTTCAGTAGGCCGCAAGTTGTACTCAGGAGCTCTTCCGCTCGGAGTTATGGCTAGAAGGTGCTCATTTAAGCGATGCTGGATGAATGGAAGAACATTGTATGCTGTGAAATCGGCTTCTGTATTGGAAGGATCAAATTTTAATGTTGGTTTGGCGGGGATGGATAAGTGTTTGAGATGAAGAAGCGCGGTTGGTAGTGATACTGAATGTCGCCTTAGCGTCAAGGCGATCATGTCTAGCTATCCATGTAGCTCGAGGCCTAGAAAACTTCATCTCATTTCCTGCGATGGTTGCAAATCGAGTTGGCGTGCGCACTACTTTGGATACAATAAATTGTGATCCCATATAAGTTGTGGATTAGCTTGGAAGGAAGATTGTTAGCCTATTATATTGTGCTTGCCCGAGGGAAGATCTCAGAAATTGTTGTTATTACCAGTAAGACTGAGAAATCGTTTTACTCGAGAAGGAAGATAGTCCGAGGACATGTAATAATTTGAGAAATAATATAATGCCTACAATACTGTCTAATGAATCCAGGCCAGCCTGATAACTTGTTGTATTAAATCGAGTTTCTTCTATATGAGAGCCTTCTTTCACTATTCTGGTCTGTCATGTTGACCATCCCAAGAATGGGTGGAAGTTTGCCCTCGTTTTCCCAGGAGCTGAAGATGGAATCGGCGTAAGCCAAGCCAACATGATAGATCTCGTCGAACTTGGCGAAGTCAAGGGTAGCGTAGTTATCTATGGGAGGTCTCAAGTACATCACACCGGGAGTTTTCTTAGCCAACTCCAAAGCGTTGACACTGGCAACATACGCTAAACGCATTTGAATATCCATCATATTTGGCACATCGGGGTGCTTAGAAAATGGATTATACCGATTGAAAAGGACCCAAAAACCAGAGAGAGTATCCCCGTAATTCATAGGAGTTCTATCATCTGCAGAACCAACGTCAACTGCAATGATATACTTGGCACCCTTTTTCTTCATTTCCAACACCGGTAAATTATCCAAGTACCCTCCATCAAGTAACATACACCCATTATGTGCGATAGGAGGCAAAAGACCCGCCAATGACATCGAGGCACGAATGAATCTCCATGAATAGCCAGTCTCATGGATATCCATCGTCGAATTTGTAATATTGGTGGAGTTACAGAAATACTTGATCCAAAAGTCCTCAATCTCGGTAGAGCCGAAAACTTTCCAAATACCTCTGTTGAACTCATACCCGGTGATGTAGGAAGTGACAGGATAAGTCAAGTCCAAAATGGATCTCCACACAGAAGCCACTCTCTTCGAAAACTTTTTGGCCCGACCGTAAATGGATACAGTGTTGTAGTCCTTAGCGTAAAGTCCTCCGACGAAAGAGCCAATCGAAGTTCCACCGATCAAATCAATGGGGATACCATGCTTTTCCAAAGCTTGGACTACTCCCACATGAGAAATACCTCTTGAGCCTCCACCTCCCAAAACCAAACCCACTGCTTCGTTAGATAAAATTCTGGCAAGCCTGAGAAAGTCGTTCTTGTGAGACTGAGCAGATTTAAAATGGAAGCCCTCCTTATTGTTCCTATTATTCAATTTAATAAACGAGGATATCGCTCTTGACTTCACATTTTCAAGCCTAAGTTTGATATGTGGATTGGTCTTATCACTGATTCTGGCGGCCAAGTCTTTGATGAGATTGGGCTTTTTCTTTACTTCATGTTCGGCTGCTCTAGGGATTTCCATTTGGATGTGGTGGTGTCCTTGAACCCATAATCTATTTTTGAGCCAAATGCTAGTGGATCCTGGAGTGACATATTTTTCTTGATGGATGAGACACAAATCAGTTCTAGCAGTTGTTTTCATTTGGATCAACAATTTCTCGTAATCCCCAACACCGGTAGCGGCAATATCATCTTCAGCATCAGCCAAAAGTAGAATGCAATCACCTTGAGAAATACAAGTGGAAGTCCAGTTGGATTTGAGAGGAGTATCGCATATATACACGATGGTTTCATACTTCTCTTCCAAATATGCAAAATAACCGGACAATTTCAATTGAGACAAACGTTCGTCGAATGCATGGCGACCAAGATGATTCAAGGTGGAAGCTTGATCTAAAGCAATGACGTTTCTCCCAATCACTTTGAGAGCGTGCACCAATTTGTCCGCAAATTCTCTCACCGGTAATCCACTAACAGTGGGTAAGATCGTGATAGTTTTATAGTCGTTGGATATGTAACTATTTGTGGAGCTGGGAATCAACATTGAGTTAGAGCCATAATTGACAGTTGATGCCTTTGGTGCAACCTTATTGGCAACAATCCGGGAAACTTTAACCATGAGGGAAGGGTTTTGTAACGATAACATTTCAAACAAGGTTCTTGGAATTCTAGCAGTCTCAGAGTCTCTAACAGCGATCAATGAATTTGTTCTGCGTGAAGCTGTCAATACCTCGACTTCTCCAATCGTTTCTTCGTGTCCATATTCACCGAGGACTTCAACTTGATCATTTTTCGAAAGATGAAGATGCTTTGGACTGTTTGTTTCGTCAATCAAGTTGCCATTGTAATTATGATCATCCGCATTAGAATTTGTCAAAGTAGAGTCAGCCTCCGAATTATTTCTGATCAGTCGGAAACGACCACTCAAAACAATATGAAATCCATTAGCCAAATCTCCCTGCGAACAAAGAACATTTCCAGCTGGAATATGACACCATTCCAATGCAAAATCAATTGTCAAAATCTTCCTAGAGAGAAGACTTTTCAATTTCGATGCAACTGGTAATAATAAGGTGTGATACTTGTCCATTAGTTTTGAAAAATCAGTCTTTGTGATATGCGCAACAATAACTCCTCTATCCTCCGGAGATTTGATTGTCACCAAAGAGCGAAATCCAACGATAGAGGTCAAATAGCCAGCCAAGCCACCAGGTTGAACGGTGTAAAGTCTTTTCTTAGCTTTTGGACGCAAATTAGAATTGTCACCAGTGTTGTCAACCGGTTGGTACCAAATTTCAAGATGTCCATCCAAGACAAAATACAAGCCTGAATCAAAGCTACCTTGCTCGACCAACGTTGTATTAGAATCAAAGTACTTGATATCCAAAACATCCGAAAACTCAAGTTTCAATCTCTCAAAGTCTTGAAAGCTATGAAGAGAACTTTTGCGTCTAGGCCTACCTTCAATTGGCGTAGAATAAGCTTGTTCTTTATTATTGAATCCTTTCAAATCAGATTGATTAACTGTACTGAAGAACTTCATGGGGGTAGATGCTCTATTGGGAGTCAACAAATTGTTGCCGACCAAATCGAATTTAACCATTCCAGTTTTGGAATCGTAATTACTGCTGGAGTATTTACGATTATCCTTTTCATCCATGAGCGCCGACAAGCCCACCATCGATGAATTTACCGAGGATTGGCTTGAATAGAGCTCTGAACCTCGAGTTTGAATAGAGTGCTCACTAATTCCCAAAATCTTGAACAAGTTTTCAACAATTGCGATCCTGAGAGACGTCTCTTCAGTCTCTTCTCTCTCGTCAGAGAAGGTTCTGTCTCTAATGTTTTCCATATTGGGCGAGGACATTTTGTTGTAATTCAATTGCGGAGAGTTAGTACTTGTCTTTGAATTCAGTTGCTGTGAGTGATCCAGTTTGTTGCGCGTATTGTAGTTGGCTTCCAGGGAGAAGTTGGATGGTAATGGTGGATGGGTGTGGTTTTGATAGTAGTCACTTCTTCTTGACAAGGGGACTGAAGATAATAAATCACCAGGGTGAGAAGATTTTGATCTCGAGTCAAGAACGACATATCGGGAAGATGTACGATTAAGGGTTGCCTTTTTCGTGGAGCCAGATAAGCTTTGGTTTGAATTCATGCTTCTTTGAATACTCAAGGATGACGATTTGGCCGCATTTTTCTTTTTATAACCATTCTTATCATGGAATCTCTCGATCAAACCTTCGTAAAGGTAATGCGGAAGAGAAAATCCAACACCTTCTGTACCATTCGACTCATTGAGTAATATTTCGCACTCGATAATTTCTTTAGTCAACCCCAAGTAATTATGAATTGCGTTCATCGTGACTTTGTACATTCTTGTTAACACCATGGTGACGATATGCGAGGTTGCGGTTGAATACTTCGATTGCACCCTTTGGAAAGCTTGTCTTGGGATGATTGCAATGGTGGCGCCACCATGGTTGTATTTATTCGCCTTGAAGTTTTCTAAGGGTTTTGGTCGCACAACAATATGGGGGTATTCAGGTTCTGGTGTTGCCGTGCCTTCGGGTGATTCAAGAGGCGAATCAATATCAGGCAGAGCTGGTATCGATGAAACAGAAGATGATGTCAGGTTTTCTTTGAGAAGCTCATTGAATGGAGATGGAGATACAGTGCGATCCTTCATTACTGGCGACTGCTTGGTTTCAATGTTAAAGGGGGGCATTGTCGCACCCAATTTATCATCATCATGAGGCTTGAAAAGGTCCAAAGTACTCATCAATGAACTTAATGGTGCTCCACTTTTGACTTCATTCAAAAGTTGGTACCTCTGATCCCCGAGGATAAGGGTGTCATCCTTCTCAAAATTGAGTTCATTATCGTCGTTTGAATCTCCATAACTTTCTTGATCGCTTCTTTTCTCGATTTTAGTGTAAACTTGTAAAGTACCCTCAACAACGATTGAAAATCCCAATGACTCGTTGAGATAGAGAATCTCATCTCTTGCAATTTTCTGAGTAGTCATATTTTTGGTAAGCTCATGGAATACCGGTCTTTCCAAATATCCAAAGACTTTTATAGCGCTCAAGAATTCATCAAGGTAGTTAGTGCTAGAGGTTTTCTTCCTTTTTTTGGAGTTAAGCGGGTCCACGAAGCCCATACCTTCGTTCATATTTTTCTTCTTATGCTTCGATTCTGAAGTACTTTCAGAGTATCTAGTCAAATACTTGTATCTGACCACTAGGAAGCAAAGGCCGACAATAATGGACAAGTACAATAGCAATGACGATAAGGATAAAGATATCTGAAAGTTTGTGCTCAATAAGTTCATAATTGCAGTAGGCACATATAGAACTAGCCAGTTGATAATTCGAAGAAGAGTCAGCGAGCTCAGCCATATAAATGAGCTCAAGAACGAGCTTTCTTTGGTATTGATTTGATGACTTATCGCGGTGGCGCTTAAAACATCCTGAGATGTGCTCCCGCTGAGTATACCAGCAATTGAGCTGGTATTATCACTCAGTATATCATGTGATGCCATAAGCGACTAAGTGAATTGAAATGAGGAATATGTAAAATGCTAGTGGTGAGTTGAGTCAAGATAACATCTGGGGATGCAGGTGCTAAACTTATTTCCCATATAGGCGATTTGCGACATTCTCACGACATTGGGTAATACCGTTAGACCCGAAGATCAGAAGTGTCAATTAATAGCGGGTCAGGCACGTTCTTACAAGCTCAAAATTGCCCAGAATCTAATTTGAGCTATATCACTAGTCATAACAGTTAAAAATCTATATTTAAAGTCTAATTTCAGCTCAGATCTCATAAGGAAGACACCCGAAACGGTGTAAGATACGTTCAATACCATCCATACCCATCTCTAATTGGTGCATCTCAGGACCGTAACTGATTCTAACGTAGTTATACCAGATAACATCTTCAAGTCTAGACAAGTTCTGAGGGTTGATAAGGAAAAAGAAACCTGGAACGATAATCACCTTTTCGTGTAAACATTCGTGGAAAAATCCAAGACAGTTGGACAATTTACCAGGCAAGTGAGAAAGGTTCAACCACAAGTAGAAAGTGGAGTTGGGGGTGTTCAGCTTATCGAAGTGGAATCCCATCTTGGAGAGACGACCCAAGATGTAATCACGCTTCATTTTGAAATGAAGTTGAAGAGCTTTCATTTCTTGCTTCACCTTCAAAGGCTGCAAAAAGTCAACCGCGGCAAACTGGAAAGGAGCATTGGAACCACCATCCAAGAATGATCCAGCGGAGCTCAAAGCATTGATGTACTCTTCTGGACCCAAAATCCAACACACACGCCAGCCGGGCAAACGGAAAGCTTTTGTGAGACCGTTAAGAATCAAAACTGGGTCTTTATTGACATCATCCACAAATTCCGCGGAGGAGATGGAAGAACCATCACATTCACCATCGTAATAGTAATGAGAGTAAAACTCATCCATAATAAGCAAACAGCTTTGACGACACAAGGCGTGCAAGCGCTTAAGCTGCGAAGGAGTCATGCTCTTACCTGTGGGGTTTCTAGGGTTTGATGTAAGCAAAGCACTGACACCTCTAACGAGTTCCTGCTTGATAACGTTGAGATGAACCTCATAATTGTCAGCTTCATCCAATGGCACTGGAATTGGCGAAAAGTTCTTGAAAAGGGAAAGCATTTCGGCGTAAGCAGTGTAGTCAGGGAGGAAGAACGAAAGGTAACAATCACTGATAATGGAAGCAATACGAGTCAAACCAGCTCTTCCTCCTGGTACGATACAGACGTTTTTGTAAGTATACTTCGAACCCTTGTTCTTTCTGTATTCTTCATTGTACAAGTTGGCCACCGCCTCTCTCAATGGCCTGATACCAGCGGTAGGGGCGTACTCCTTGGACTGATCGGACACGGGAATCGAGGTGGGTCTCTTGAAAGATCCAGGAATAGTGTCCCCGTGTTCCGGAGCACCCTGTCCCAAGTTAGACCAGTCACGGTTGTCTTCGGAATTGTAGCCGTATTCGGTTGCACGCTCGGTAACCCAAAGAACACCAGTGGAGGACTGTTTGGTGTTCATAGCTGGCTTGTGAATCTCTGCATCGAACTTTGGTTTGGGCAATGGAATAGGCGAGTGTTCGCGGCCATGATTCGACTCAGAAAGCTTCTGCACCAAGTGGGAGTGCAAAGTGGTCGTTCTGCCATGAGGCTCCTGTTTAGGGGTTCTTGAAGATGGATACCCGGATTCTCTAAGACCGTGCAAAGAAGGAGTGCTTGTACCCGAATGGCTTTGAAGGTGGTGTGCTGGAATTGGCTGGTGGGGGTTGACGTGGGGGTTGTGGGCAGAGATATTCAAAAGCTCAATAAGAGATGTCGAAGAGTGCTTCAATGAGTCAGGCAACGTGGATTCCAATCTTTCGAATTCCGAAACCGACTCGTTATCGGAGTCAGTTGCGAAATTGGGAGGAGGAGGAGGGGTGTTTTCGGCGGAGCGATTCATGTTGCAATCGGATCAATTGTCTTGTCTTGATGCTTTTCAAGGATCAAGTTGCGGAATCAATTAACCGCTCGAAAACCGGAGTTGGCGGAGGCCGGTGCAGGTGGCAGGTGCAATTTCCAGCATCGTGGGGGCGTTTACGTAAGCGGGGAGCGCATTTTAGGAGTCTCAGCGACAACAAGACATCAAGCGAGGCCGGGGACTCGAGGGGAGGCCGACGCACGTACCTATACAATTAGTGCTGGCCACTGAAGTGTAGAGTATATAAGCTTGGAACCGAAAGTGCCAAATCGATCGTGTGTGGGCTGCACGTGCCGGCAAATACGGCTGACGCTTTCGACTTCCTGAAATATCAAGAAAAACGCCAAGACAATGTGTGCCCAGCAAAAACGTTAGTCGCAACAAAGCGTGGCAACATAAAGTAACCCCACAGTCTCAGATCGAGCTCTTTGTTGTATAAGAGGTTACTATGCGGACCCGTCTCCACTAATGCAATGTTGCATGACAGCGACCAAAAAACCCGAACATCGGTGACTCGGGAAACGGTGGGGTTGAAACCGCCGCCGGGTGCACCAGGTCACTTTTTTGTGCGGAGTGCAACACCCTGCATGCAGGCAAACCTCACGGCATTTTGCAATAATTGAGAAAAAAGGACCCTCTGCTGCGGGATCAGTGAGGGTCCTGCTTAGACTATTGCCCGGGATCGCCTCCAACGCGGGGGATCGGCGGAACCCTTAAGTCAAGACGATGGCCCCAAAACCAGCACCTTAGCCATAAGAGGCCCTGTATGGCTGTCTAGCTATCCTGATTGCTGCTACCCCATGCAATAGCGGTGGCAAAGACGCAAAAGGTGTCAGGCCAGCCGCGAAACGCTGCTGCTTACTCCACACATTTGGTAGTTAGTGGCACTGCAACAGATGTCATCACGCACGCGCTAAACGGAGGTCTCCGTTCGCGGTAAGTTTCCGCTGGGACCCCTCTGGCGCGGTTGTGCGAGTTCGGAGGGGTACTACGAAGCCGCCAGCTCGCCGGGTATTAGCGGAGGTCACGGTGGTACTATTTCTGGCTACCTCTCGCTAAGACGGCACTACCTCCTATATAGCTCAGGCCATCTCCTCCCCACACTCCAACCCCATCCTAATCACGTCGCTACGCTTGTAGGAATCTTTTAAAAGCGAGATCATCTCTGCGTGCAGTGTTGCCAAACCACAATTTTGCTGCGATGATTAATTTTACAAATGGCAACAACTTATTAAAGGTTCCTTATAGTTCTCCAAACTTGTACTCCATGGGCCAGGTACCTTCAAAAGACAGCAGTGCCCCTCGCAACTGGGACTGGCACTCCCCAAGACTGCAACCAGCACACTCCGTTCATCCCTACTCTAGGCGGCAAAGTAGCCACAGCGTAGAGCTGCAATCGAGGCTCACTTTGAACACCGATGAAAGACAACCAAGAGCACACTCTCAGGACAGAGAGCGCCGCCGGCTGAGGTCCCGGAAACACCTGCACCTGCCACATCGGAAGTACTCCATCCCGTCCTCCTTCTTCTTGTCTCCGATCACATCTAATGAAGACGAAGTACCAACCCTCCCCGCCACTGTGGAAGACACCAAAGAATACGCCGATTTCTCCGAGAAAACGGACTATGGAACCCCCGAAAATCTGATCAAAGAAGCTAGCAGAAGCAGCTCCAGAGCAGACCTTATCCAACAAAACTTGCATGAAACCAACTTCGACCTTGGCCTTTACAATAATCAGCCCAAAATCGAGGATGAAGAGATGAGCTCGATCAACGAGGCAGATGAGCCTTTTTCGCCTCTTTTGTCCCTTCCTTTGGAAATCTTATACACTATTATAGAGATCGTCTACTACGATGACAACACCATTAGCATCAACTCCAACCTTGAAAATTTCGCAAATACCATCCCCTTGCTCCTGAAGAAAATCAATCAGCTTTCGTTATGCTTTTTGTACAAATACGCAATTTTCAACAGACCTCATTCCTTCGAAAAGTTCCTCTCCAACTTACTCAATAGTCCTACAATCGGGAAGTATGTGGAGTATATGGACTTCCAGACATTCACCTCCATCGGTTTGGGAAGAACTGGGAGAATGAACCAAGAAATTCAAATGGTCACTAGTGCCACTATTGCGAAAGCGCTCAGCCTCACCCCTAATTTGCTCGAATTTTTAGCCTCTGAAAATATCCAAGATGATATGGATGTACATGTGTTGGACCTTTTGTTCAACCAAATGCCAAAAGTACAGGCGCTTGACTTTTGTGGTGCTTCTTCTGATGATTTCGCCAGAGCATTCGATCAACTTGTCATCAAAGGTTCCACAGATCAAATTTCAGAAGATGTTGAAATGAAAGGTGAAGCCGAAGAAGTGGATTTCGAAATGGACGAATTTCAAAGCCCACCACCTATGCCATTAAACAGCTCAGAACAGATTGGCCAAAGCGAGTCGACTCTTGACAACTTGATGAAAATTTCGTTCCATGACTGTTCAAATCTTACACCCGCAATTTTCATCAAGGTGCTTCCACACCTCAAGCATTTGACAAGACTCGATCTCAACCACACTGCAATCAACTCAACTATTCTTTTGAACCATTTACCGCATTCTGTTAGACTCACTCATTTATCTTTGGCTCGTTGCTCCAAGCTCACCACCAAGGATTTGATTAACTTCTTGACTACTCATCCAGCAGTTGCAAATGAATCGCTTCAGTGGCTCAATCTCCAAATTGATTCGAATGTCGTTTCTCCACTCTCTGATGTTTATCTTCTGTACACCCTTCGTCACTTGAAGGCCCCAAATTTGAAATACTTGAATCTCGGTGGTCTTCCTGTGAACTCGAAGATTTTGAATGTCATCAAGAGTAAATTTGCTGAGCTTGAAAGTCTCTCGATAAGTCACGCAACCGTGACCTTCGACGATCTCTTAGCGTTCCTCAAGGATAACGACACGAAAATCAAATTCTTAGACTTGACCGGAATCAAAAACTTCACTAGATGGAACTTGAACCAGCTACTCAAGACAGCTTTCAATAGCTCGTTGCTTGCAGTCGAGTTCGATTATAAGATATTGTTTGATCTTACGAGCAAGGGTCAACACATTAGCATAACACCAATTCAACAATCCTATGTTGAAGAAGTTTCGGCTCCACAAGTGTGGAAGTTTTACGATAACGAAGGCAGAAGAGCATGGATCTACAAGCTTGACGAGTCTGATCCCGAACTCAAGTCCATTCGCAATAGCACAAACTCTAATTCCGGCCGCACAGGTAATTCTTTCGCATCAAACTTGGTTTACTATGATTTGGAAACTGGTAACAAAATTGTCAGCAAGGTCAAGAAACCAGAGTTTTTGAAATATGCTTCGAGAAAGGTTAGCTGCTCCATTGGATACTATAATCTCAGAAATGCGAAGAAAATTAAGCCTAATAAAAAAGGGGAATACATCGAAGATGTTTGGCCTCTGGAATTCTCACAGCGTGGTATTTATAACTATTATTCTTTGAACATTAAATAGATTTTGGGCACGGTTATGTTAATAGGTTAATGAATTTATAGATGACGAGAAGAATTATTACAGTAAAATATGATAGTAATTTATCAGAAAGAAAAATACTTCCTATGACGCCTGAATAGATAGCCTCGTCGCTTATGAGGGATACCAAAAAAGTTGATAAGATTATCGCTTTTGTAGCCTTATCAAATTCCTGTTTATAAGAAATACGTCTATCTCACTTGCCGTCGCTTAAATCTCGCCTCATCTCGCAGATCTCATTTGCGCTCATATTTGAATTGTACCTCAATAAGCGGTGCGGGATTGAGACGCTCGGGCTGCTAACCTAGATAAAGGAGCCTAAATGGCCCAGTAGCACCCCAAACCAATATAGATTCCCGAGGTGAACTCTATGTATCTCCCTCTCTCCATGCTACCTATCTCCTTGTTGGTTCTCTGAAGGTTCTCCGGTTTCTTACTGCCTGCTAAGATTGACACTCGCTTATCTTCTGTCAATGTCGCACCTTTACTCCACCAACGGTTTGTCAAATATTTCAATGTCGCACCTTATTCTCCAACAACGGTTTGTCAGGCCCTAATCCAGAGACTCAAGTGATTCCATACCGATATTCTTTCCATCGAATTCTTATCTCAGAGTATTCCCATGTCCTAAAAGCCTCGACCCTGTCAATTAGGGCTCGTAACGTGGCATTACAAATTCCATTGGTCGCATCCTTCACTACACTCCGGGGCTATGATAACGGGTGAGGGGGGATTCCGCGCGGTATTTGACGGCTAAATTAACTTTTTGGAGCAGCAACAGAGTGGGGGATCAAAGACAATATATAAGTGGCAAATGCCGACCACTTTTATTGTTCGCACCACATTATTCTAAGCAGCTATCATGACTGTTGGATCCGCACCAGACACTTTCAAGGGCATTGGAGTTTCTAACTTCACCGACTACCAAAACCCCAAGTTGGTCGAATATGAGCGCAAGCAAATCAACTCCCACGACGTTGTCGTCGAGACAATTGCTTGCGGTATTTGCGGCAGTGATCTTCTCACCATTAACGGAAAATGGGGCGCCATTAACAGAGAAAACTTGGTTGTTGGCCATGAAATCATCGGTAAGGTGATCGCCACCGGTGACGAAGTCACCCAATTCAAACTTGGCGACAGAGTCGGTATCGGTGCTGCCAGCAGTGGTTGCAAGACCTGTCATCGTTGTAAGAACGACAACGAGCAATACTGTAAGAAGAAGGCTGGTACCTACAACTCTAAGGATATTCGTTCGAACGATTACATCACTCAAGGTGGATACGCTTCCCACGCCATTGCCGATGAAGACTTCGTTTTCCACATTCCAGACGCCATCGATTCCATTGTTGCTGCTCCTTTGATGTGTGCCGGTTTGACCGTTTTCTCTCCATTGGTCAGAACTTTGGGTTATGACGCTAAGGGTAAGACTGTCGGAATCATTGGAATCGGTGGTTTAGGACACTTGGCTATTCAATTCGGACACGCTATTGGCGCCAAGGTGGTTGCATTCTCCAGATCTTCTTCCAAGAAGGAACAAGCCATTTCTATGGGTGCCTCCGAATTCGTCGCCACTGGTGAAACTGAAAACTGGGAAGAAGAATACCTGGATGCTTTTGATATGATCCTCAACTGTGCTTCTGGTGTCGACGGTATGACCCTCGACCATTACTTGAACACTTTGAAGGTTTCTGGTCAATTCGTTTCCACCGGTTTGCCAGACAAGAACGAGAAGTTTGAGGTTTCTGCGTGGGGTTTCCTTGCTAATGGTGGCTCTTTCGGTGCTTCCTTGCTTGGCTCCAAAACCGAAGCCATCAAGATGTTGGATTTGGCCGCCAAAAACAATATCAAGCCTTGGACCGAGGAGATTCAAATCGGTGAGAAGGGAGTTGGTGAAGCTTTGACCAGATTGGACAAGGGTGACGTCAAGTATAGATTTGTCTTGACCGGCTTTGACAAGGCATTCAAGTAGACTCAATAGAAACATGCCATTTTGACCTGATATAGAGGTCTCAACTTTAGGATAGACTCAATAGAAACATGCTATTTTGAAGTTATAGAAGTCATTTTTGGAAGTGCCGAATCTTCGACGTAGATCCCAACACTTATATAGAAATTAACCTCCAAGGTAGATATTGCAGTATGGATTTGCTATTCTACATATATAAAAGTGCTTAACCTCCAAGGTAGATTTGCGCCATGATATCCTTTCTAGGTTTTTGCAGCTTTATGCAGCACTGGTTAGTGCGTTGGGATCTGCTGGTACTAGAGGCGATATTTCCGCAGGTGTCACCACATTTCGGATTTGACACATGGTAGTTGGATCGGTCCTTGTCCCCTAACTCCACTCCGCTGCCTATCTCGGAAGATTTGGTCGCATGCATCAAAGATGTATTTCGGACGCATGTTAAGGGATTTACCGAGCGCCCCTTCCGAGGATATGTTCCCCACACTTTGAAGCGAGCATGCTCGCATCTCCAGACATAGATATGAACCGCACCTTGGGCTATCTTTTCAATTACAACATTCTACTATGGCTCCACCAGAAGTTACAGAGGTCAGACACCCAGTCAACGTCGCCAGCTTGACCAAATACTTGAGCGGCTTACACGCCTCGCTCCCAGGCACTACGCTTGGTGTCGATGTGCCCCGCTTCTCATCCCAAGAATTTGGCATCAAACAATTTGCATTTGGCCAATCCAACCCTACCTATTTGTTGGACGATGCTGGAAAGAAGTTTGTGTTGCGGAGAAAGCCTTCTCCCAACAGCAAGTTGGTTTCCAAGTCTGCGCATGCCATTGAACGTGAATTTTTCATGCTTCGGGCCATCAACGTCTTGAACAAGGCCAATTCCCGTAAGGTTCCGGTTCCTGAGGTCTATGCATTGTGTGAGGATGAATCCGTGATCGGATACGTGTTCTACATCATGGAGTACATCGAGGGAGACCAGATCAAGAACCCAGAGATGCCTGGTGTCAGTGCTGCAGACAAGGAGTTGTACTGGGAAAGTATCATGGACACCATCAGTGCCATTCATTTGTTGGATGGACACAAGCTTATCCAGGAGCTTCCAAAAGCCCATTTCCCTCAGTTCCACGATTTGGCCAAGATGAGCAAACTGTCTTATTTCCAGCGTCAAATGAGAACTTTGTCCGGTGTCGAGAAGTTACAACATCAAACCGTTGCGCCAATACCTAGCTTCGACGAGATCTGCAAATGGACCCTCGACCAAGCACCAGGAGATCCATCTCGGTTGACATTGATCCACGGAGACTTCAAGATAGATAACGTGTTGTTCGACCCATCCACCAAGAAGGTCAAGGCTGTTTTGGACTGGGAACTTTGCACCATTGGCCATCCATTATTTGATCTCGCCAACTTTTTGCAGGCATTCCAATTCCCCAATAAGGTCAACCGGATGATGTACTATCCACAAGACACTGCCGTGGGGATGGAAAATCCCGACTCTCTCCGTGAAATCGAGACCCGGTTGAAACAGTACCACCGTGCATATGGCTCGCCTACTTGGAACGCCAAAGAGCCCACCAACAATGCGCTTGACCAGTGGACAGTTGGCTATGTCTTTGGATTGGTCAGACTTTGTGTCATCAGTCAGGGAATTGCCATGCGGGTGGAAAAGGGAAGTGCTTCAGGAAACACTGCCGGATTTGCCAAAGTCTACATGCCGTTGGCGGAATTGGCCATCCAAACGATCAAGGACGATCAAGCGAAGAAGGGCAACGCCAAATTGTAGTTAGTGTCTATATGCAGTCCGCTCGCCATATCTACATCTTTCTGGTATACTATGCTATGTAGACTCTATTCTTTTTCTGCCCTGTGACACATTCAGTCACGTGGTTTGCCTCGCGATAGCCTAAGATTACTCACAGCGGTTCCGGCTCGAATTTTTCATCAAGCCATATCTCATTCCATCATCAATAATGTCTAGTTTTGGTACCATTTTCAGAGTCACGACCTACGGTGAGTCTCACTGTAAGTCTGTTGGGTGTATCGTCGACGGCTGTCCTCCAGGCATGCAGTTGACCGAAGATGACATCCAACCACAATTAAGCAGAAGAAGACCGGGCCAAAGCAAGTTGTCCACCCCCAGAAACGAAAAGGACCAAGTGCATATACAATCCGGTACTGAAAACGGCTTGACCTTGGGCTCTCCCATCGCCATGTTGGTGCACAACGAGGACCACCGTCCAAAGGATTACTCCGAGACCGACTTATACCCAAGACCTTCCCACGCTGACTGGACCTACATACAAAAGTACGGTATCAAGTCTGCTTCTGGTGGAGGTAGATCTTCCGCCAGAGAAACCATCGGTAGAGTTGCTGCCGGTGCCATTGCTGAAAAGATCTTGCAAAAGGCCAACAACGTCGAGATTGTTGCCTTCGTCTCCAGCATTGGTGAAATTGCCATGGACAGAAACCCTCTTGATCCAAAGTTCCAAAACGTGTTGAACACCATCACCAGAGAAGAGGTCGACGGCGTGGGTCCAATCAGATGTCCAGACGCCACCGTCAGAGAAGAAATGGTCAAGGTGATCGAGAACTACAGAGACGCCAAGGACTCCATAGGTGGTGTTGTCACCTGTGTGGTCAGAAACTGTCCTATCGGATTGGGTGAGCCATGTTTTGACAAGTTGGAAGCCACTTTGGCCCACGCCATGTTGTCGATTCCAGCCACCAAGGGTTTCGAATTCGGTTCTGGATTCTTGGGAACTCAAATCCCAGGTTCCAAGCACAACGATATGTTCTACTTCGACGAGGAACGCAAGACTTTGAGAACTAAGACCAACAACTCCGGTGGTGTCCAAGGTGGTATCTCCAACGGTGAAAACATCTACTTTTCCGTGGCTTTCAAGTCTGCCGCTACCATCTCCCAAGAACAAGAGACCGCCTCTTACGATGGTGCCGATGGTGTCTTGGCTGCCAGAGGTAGACACGACCCAAGTGTGACTCCAAGAGCCGTCCCAATTGTTGAAGCCATGACTGCTTTGGTTTTGGCTGATCAATTGTTGATTCAAAAGTCTAGAGAAGCCGGTAGATTGATCGTCAGTAACTAAACTTAGTAAATAGACCCCTGAGTAATATAGAACTTAATATTTGAAGCATTTATAAATAAAAGGAATTTAGTTTAAAGCAATAAATTATGATCGTACAACTTTGAACGAACAAGAAGAATATAATTAACTTCTATAGTTTTAACACTTCCGATTCAGAATTGACGGTGAACAAAGAACACAAATGGGTGTACATGGCTCTTATGATCGAAGGTGCATTGTGATACTTCATTATTTAGGGAAAGGTGGTGATCTCCCGCTCGATATGGAAGATAATATATAAGATTTGGAAAACGAAAGTTCCAATAGAATATACGCAAACTCTCGGCCTTGATTGAAGATAGGATAATAACCATTGAATTTCTACAATTCTGCCTTGTTGGTGAGGTTAGTGAGCTACCAAATGCTTTTATCACCACAAATAAGGATTCTCAGATAAGTGGTTTTACTTTATTTATCCTTGTTATCCTGGAAAGGAAATATTGAGTGGCTTGCTTCAAATTATCACAATTCACAGCAATAACCAAGAGAATCCAGTTCCACCGCTTAAAGGATAGAGAGAAAATCAAATAACACTATTAAACACTTACTAATCTAATCATACCTCTTAATGATAATAATTATATCACGATAATCTGTTCCATACCGATTCTGAAACTCGGCTACTTTGTTAGTCCAAAAAATATCTGTTCTCATAACCACCTATTTAAAGTGTGTACTGCATAAAACCGCCCCTACCGGTTTTTACAAAATCGTAATGTGCAGCAAATAGATCTGGAATCGTAACACAAGGAAGCCACACAGAAACCACACTGAAACACTGTACTTTTCACGGCCCCTCTTCGCTTTAAGTCCTGAGAAATGCATATAACCCATCGTCCGAAAAAATCAGAGTACTTTTAATCATATAACTCTGCAACCAAAGTCATCAGACTGCATTCAAACACACTACACACAGCACTTAAATTGCAAAGAACTATACCCCTGCAATTGGAATGGCTCCTGGAATAGCTAATAGCCTTTGGAATGGAGAAATCATACGAGGAATATGTGGAAAATAGCCGCAAGGAGACGGTTCTCAAGGGTTTAAGATCCGATGGCTTAAAAGAGTTTGTCCACAAATTCAGTAAGATTCACAGGCGAGATCTCTCGGAAGAGCTTTACTACTCCGTAAACAATGATCTAGAACTCTCCCTCACGAGAAATCTGGCCCGACTTTACCAAGAGCGCCCATTCGAAGCAGTTGATTTGTCAAAAGGCTATGAGAAATATCTGAATGGTATGAGAAACTTGAAGAGAGCATCAAAACAGCAGAAGAGTAAATTGTTGGCCATTAAGGAATGGGAGCAAATCCACCAGGAGAAAATAAAGGCTCGATTTCTCACCTCGAGAAGAAGCTTGTTATGTTTATTATACGCACCATTTCATTCTTCCAAATTCGACTTGGAAGTGATGCTCTACGACAATTTAATCATCATCGATGGGCCCGACATCAATTTCGGCGTAAACAAATTTTCGATGTGTGGCTACAATTTCGAAGCTTATGCTACGAATGAGGAGTATCCGGCCTCTTGGAGTGCAAGCAAATATATCTCGATGGTGAAACACCATCTTGACGGCCAATTGGGTATCAGAAGGCAACATTTCAATGTTATGGTGGGCTGTGAAGCTGATGCATTGACAGATCTTGATTTTGCAGAATGTGACAATCGTAGCGTGCTAGACAAGTATGTCGAATTGAAAGCTTGGGGATCCTTCAAAAAAGCCACAGCCCAAAAGACGCAAATACAATGTTACCTCGCTGGTGTTAGCAAATTAATACAGGCCAAACGAGATGAAGATTTCAAGCTTGAGCTGATTCACGAAATTGATATTCAGGAACTCTACGAATTCGGTGAAGCAAGCAGCGAAGGCTCTTATTTTCATAAAGATTTCATCGATGAATGGTTTTGGTTCATTTGTACCTTCATTAACGATTTTGTGCGGTTCAGAAAGCCTAAACGAAATGAAGTTGCCTCCTTTACTTTGAAATGCGATGGACAGCAGTTGAGTATGCGAAGAACTTATTCATTCAAAAATGTGAATAATGTCGTTCCTCCTTGGTTCCGAGAATGGAGAGAACATTTGAATCATCAAACCAAGGTGGAGCAGAATCAATTCAATCGACAAAAACCTCAGAGAAGTTCCAATGATGAGAAGAGGCTGGAATCAAAAGTACCTACTGGTCTCAAGACTGATATTAACGGGGCCAAGACTACTGGTGGTGATCTTGATAATCTCGTTGAAAAATTCGAGGACATCAAACTTCGATAGGAATTGCGGCACATCTTGATTAATTCAAAGCAGAATCCCCACCATAAACTATGAATTCAAAGAGATCGAATCTTTAAGCCACACTAGCATGAAAATTTGAAGACATCAAAATTCGTTGGGAATCCCCACACTTAAGAAGAATTCACATCATAAAATCTACATCGCCTTAATACCGAGTTGGAGGGGAAGCGAAAATAGACGCTGGACTTCCTTTCACCAATCTCCACAAACTTGTATTTATAATCATCCGGGTCCTCCGTAAGCGGTAAGACGGACCCCTAGACCCAAAGCATTCACCGGGCGGGACCAAGACTTTTCAATTCATAGCTATTATTATGACAAGCTAAATTTTTAGCGAAAAATTCCCTTACGGAAGCTACAAGCGTTTACCGCGTATTGAGATTAGCGCGATATTTAGCGGATCTCGGCTTCATCGCATACTTCCTTCTATCCGAGATAAGCCATTAGCCCCGATACTGAAAATGATACCTTCACATGAACGTGATTTTATACACGCGTTACCCAATTGACCTTGGATATTGAATCTTGAATCACAATAGGAGGATGCTACCTAGTAGGCATTGACTCCCGTTTATTGTAGGTTGCACGGTAGAGAGCTCTGGAATAACCCCTTCCACGTGATAAAAATACCTGAAAAAAACGGTCGTGTGCATACTTTTTCTGGACGCGTTACGGACAGCAAAGTGTGTTGTGAAAGATCAAGATTGATTCAAACCAAACAGGCCCTTACCATCATGAGATCTAGCGTGTTCTTCTTCATCGCCGCCCTTTTGCAAGTGGTGGCTGCGCACAATGTTTTGATCCCACCTTACTCCAAGCAATGTTTCTACGAGCAATTAAAGAGAAACGACGAGTTGGCCATCAGTTTCCAAGCTGGTTCCAGAAACCCAACCAATGCTGAACAATACACCGTTGACTTCTTCATCCAAAGCCCTAACGGTCAAGTTGTCTTGAGACTGGACAACTTGGATCACGGTGATGAAAAATACCAAGCCCAATCCGACGGTAGACACTACTACTGTTTCTCCAACGAAAAGACTGGAAGAGTCGACTTGGATGTTTCCTTCAATGTTCACGGTGTCATTTACGTTGATGCCAACGACCCCAAGTCCGACACCTTGGACTACGCTATCCAAAAGTTGAGTGAAGCCACCAACAACGTTCGCGACGAACAAGGATACTTGGTGATCCGTGAAAGAACCCACAGAAACACCGCCGAATCCACCAACTCCAGAGTCAAGTGGTGGTCCGTTTTCCAAATTCTTGTGGTCGCCTCCAACTCCATCTTCCAAATCTACTACTTGAAGAGATTTTTCGAGGTGAAGTCTGTGGTATAAACCTTGTAAACTAGGCAATTAGAAGCTCAATCCCGCAAAAGCTGATACCCTATTTAAACTAGGCATTAAAGCTCAGTATGTAAACTAGCGAATAAAAGCTCCCTTATAAATTAGGTACTATGAAAGCTCCCTTTAAATTAATAAAAGCTTCCTGATAAATCAAGCACGTAAAAGGTTCCTCATAAATCAAGCAGGTCAAAGCTCCCTTATAAAAAGCTCCCTTATAAACCAGGTACAATAAAAGCTCCCTGTCAAATGAGTAAAAGCTTCTCAGTATAATTTCTCAGTATAATACTAAGTATTTTCTCCATGATTAAGCACAATTAAAACCTTAGCCTAACCAAAGACTCCAGTAATTTAAGCACAAGACATCAGTCTAAACTAGGCAATAAAAGTACTCAGTATAATTAGCACGAGAGCTCAGTATAAAAGTAAAAGCCCTCTGTATAATTAGCACTGACCTCAGTATAAAAATAAAAACTTGGTACTAATTTAGCACAACAAAAGCCTCATAGTAAACTAAAGAATAAAGCCCTCAGTACGACCAAGAAAAAGCCTCAGTATAGGCAATAAAAGCCAGGATAGAAATAGGCATAATAAAGCCCTCAGTATAAATAGGCACAATATTTACTCTCTCAGTATAAACTGGGTATTAATAGCGTAGTATATACCAGACACCAGAATCTTCGTATATACTAGACATCCGTTATAGACACGACAAGGCTCAATATCTGTACCTATAAACTCACTCAGTATCGTCCTACACCACCTAACTATGTAGACCTCCACATTGTAAACAGTAGCTTTTTCCGCCCCGCTCGGAGAAACTGCGCTGCTCCCCATATATAGCAAAAAGCAAAGATGTCGGAGTTTGGATTCGCAAACTTCCGATGCCCTGATCGCACTGTCACCCCACATCGTTCCGTATAACACGCGGATTGCTCCACAATGCAAGTGTGGTCCTCTCAACATGCATTCGGTTCCACCGAACGCTGCTCCGAGTTACGACCGCCCCGCGTTGCTCCACGCCTCTTAACTCCAGCTTTGGCAAACCGGGCTCGAGCCTCTATGCGTGGCACAGTCTTCACGCGAACGACTATATACCACACTTGCCGCTAGTGGGCTGATGGCGGCACGTCGCAATTACAGCCTTGGCTAACCGACTTTTTCCGCTACCCCACCGTGAGCGCCTCACGGTTCCAACTCCGGCTCGCGTACTTTTGTCCGCACCCCTCCCAGATGACATCTTGTTGGCCTTCACATGACTACCCCTCCCGCACCAGAGGAAGGAGCAGGTGCAGCCTGCAGTCGCCAGCTTGATCTCCCGCCGCCCGAGATTGAGAACCCCGAAACTACCGACCGGTCCACGCTACCCGCCGGAGATTCGTACAAGCAGATTGCTCGTGTGCGAACCACTCATTCCTCGGCTCACGGGCAAGGGTCCTTATATAAACTTATTGGTATCAGCCTCAGGTGTCACAACCAGCAAACTAAAATTACCACGTCCAGTTATTCACGATGGCTTCATATTTCCCCGAAATCAAAGAATTACCCCCTGATCCTTTGTTTGGCTTGAAGGCCAGATTCGTCGCAGACTCCCGTACCGACAAAGTGGATTTGGGTATCGGCGCCTACAGAGACGAAAATGGTAAGCCATGGATCTTGCCCGCCGTCCGCCAGGCCGAAGCCAAGTTGGTGGCATCGCCAGACTACAACCACGAATACTTGAACATCGGCGGCTACGACAAGTTTGTCCAGGAGTCCGTCAAGGTCATCTTGGGAGAAAACTCGGTTGCGCTCAAAGAAGGCAGAATCGTCAGTCAACAAGCATTGTCGGGAACCGGTGCTTTACACTTGACCGGTGTCTTCCTCAAGGAATTCTACTCCGGTACTCACAACGTCTACTTGTCCAAGCCAACCTGGGCCAACCACAACCAAATCTTCAGCAGTATCGGATTCAAAGTGGAAACTTACCCCTATTGGAATGCTGAGACCAAATCTTTGGATTTGGACGGTTTCCTTAATGCCATCAGAAATGCTCCAAAGCAGTCCATTTTTGTATTACACGCTTGTGCCCACAACCCAACTGGTTTGGACCCTACCCCTGAACAATGGACCAAGATCATAAAAGAGTTGGACTCAAGAGATCACTTGGCCTTGTTCGATTCTGCTTACCAAGGTTTCGCCAGTGGTGACTTGGAAAAGGACAGTTACTCCATCAGACACGCCATCGATGACAAGTTGATCAACACCCCCGTGATCGTTTGTCAATCTTTCGCCAAGAACTGTGGTATGTACGGTGAAAGAGTCGGAGCAGTTCACGTTATAGCGCCACCTTCGGCCACTGGTGAAGCTGCAGCCCCATTGCTCAGAGCCATCAAGTCCCAATTGAATAAGATCATCAGATCTGAAATTTCCAACCCACCAGCCTACGGTGCCAAGATTGTCGCATCAATCTTGAGTGATAAGGCATTGAAGAACCAATGGCAACAGGACTTGATCACTATGAGTTCTAGAATCATCAAGATGAGACACAAGTTGAAAGACTTGTTGGTCAATGAATTCAAAACTCCCGGAAACTGGGATCACATCGTCAACCAAACCGGTATGTTCTCCTTCACAGGGTTGACTGCTGAAATGGTTGCAAGATTAGAAAAAGAGCACGGAATTTATTTGGTGAGTAGTGGACGTGCTTCTGTCGCTGGTTTGAACGAGGGAAACATTCACAAGGTTGCAAAGGCTATTGACGAAGTGGTGAGGACTTGCTCTAAACCAAAGTTGTAATAAATCTTACGGTTATTTTATACACGGCTTATCAACGGTGGATACGTTTTGAGCCCTAATACAAGATAAAGAGTAATATGTTAATTCTACCAAGATATGTAATATAATCAAAGCACGATCATTCGTTGTAAAATACAAAGCTGATTGAATCTGCTCAATTGGTAATATCTATCGATGGGTATCCTTCCGCAAAGTTAACCCAATTCTCTCAATCAATGGAATTGATGATAAGTTTAATGCGTTTCAAGATAGATATATATTTGAGTTAAATCACAGTGTTTCATCAATATTCGCTTTTCTCTACAATAACTTCATTATTCAATACTATTATGGATATATATTAAAATTAAAAATAACAATATATAGTGCAGACAGCATTTTTAGTTTTAATATGTGTGATTATCGAGTCGTCGATGGGAATGGTTGTACAGCAATCATAGATCACCTCTGGATGTACTTTTGATGTGTGTGTTTCTGAAAGTTGATAAGATCCTTAGATTTACTTTCTTCTGAAAGAACAACCTTCGGTCAACTTAGCCTTACCACCAGCTGGGGTACACAAGACAGTGGAACAAGAGTCACAGGTCACGGCACTTTGAGCGTGGGAGAAGATAGTAGTGATGGTCAAACAACCTTGACACTTGACGTCCATGAAGTAAGATCTTGGGGATTGGACCAAGGTCTTCAACTTGTGCTTTTGAGCTTCAGAAGCTGGAGATGGGTGCAACAAATCTTGAACTAAAACCTAAACTTGTTAGTATACAATTGGCTAATTTGGTGTGGGACATTTTATAGTTGCACTCTGAAAACTTTGGCTTCACTGTTTTGATCTTCACCTTGACGTGTTTATCTTGATATCTTCTGAATTGGTTGGATTTGAAGCGTATTACTCTATACAGGGAGAGTTCCTCTAGGATCGTCCGTTCCCTACTGATGGTGGTTGTTGCTTGTTTGGCATTATTCACAATATTTGATGGCGAGTACTTTGGCGGGTGAAATATTTTGATATGGGGACATTTGTGTTCTCGTGATCTCCAGCGTGGTCTGATGATGGGTTCTGTTCAACTATAGGTCGTCCGTTTCATTTCGTAAGCTCAACATACCATATTGTCTGTCTTAATAAGATACTATCTTGGTAACTACTCAGGCTTGTAAATTTTTTTCATATACAGTTTCCCACTGTGCAAGAATCGTCTGCGCATTCTTGGCTTGTGTGCAGTACATTCCTAGCGAGTAATCCATTAGGGCTTGGAAACGCGTGACCTGTGTTGTTTTTCACGTGACATGACTGTCAATATAGAGAAGGGAGAGTACCGGTAAAAAACGATTTTACGACGTCAAGAATATTTTAACATAATGATAAAATAGAGCTAGGCTCGTATATCAATCTAAAGGTGTCTTCCTGGTAGAGATATTTTTTGTTGCAATTGTTCCCCGTTGGAGCTGTGTATTTCAAGATAGTAGATTCCCAATTCCCATGAGTAATAATGAATGTACTGGCTAGATTATTACGTGACTTGACTTCTAAAAGTAGGTATATTGCAGTGAAGACTGAAAACATCGGAATACCATCTGAACTCACGGTTTCATAGGTGTATAGATATATAGATATATGTTAAAAATTGTGTTTCATATAAAAGGATAAGAAAGTTTCGAAAGTAACAGTATATGCAACCTCCTGAAACTTGTGATATATAAGTTCACTACTTACAGACCCTTAGTATCGAGCATATGAATGTATAAACGATTATGGATTCATCAATTTGCAACTTCCAATTCGCAGCCAAAAAAGAAATCTTAAATAAAAAAACGAGAATAGAAGAATTCTCCAACCAATACTCAGCAAGAAGACCTTCACCAAAGTGTTCAAAATAGCGAAAAAACCATCAGCAACTCCGTAGATCAGCATTAATAGCCCATTCGAGAATGGTCACCGACAAGAAATCAGTTGCGCTTTTAATTGCTTCATCTAACGTGATTATAAAATACTCAACTAACTATCTAATAATAGAGACAAGAAATAAAAGTTTGTGGAGGGAACAGAAGTAACTATATCAATTGATCAAAGCAGGCTTTAGGAATAGCCGACACTAATCTTTCTTATTCTGTGAATTATCCTCCTCAACCTGACTGTTTCGGCGCGTACGTATAACTAATTCTATCTAGCCATGTCAGGAGAGAGTAATGAATTATGTCTATATAGCATCTTCAATCCTCCAATTTCGTTGTATGTACAATTGTTGATCCCGGAGATGAGCCGTATCACTTGACGATAACTGAAAACAAACTGAAGCTCTGAAGCATAGAGACATGAGTAACTTTGTATTTTATTGCTGATGGTGATGTTGTGTGGTGAATGAATGAGGATTTGGATTGGTTGATTGATTGAACAGGTTGCCCACAAATTGATGGGACGTGTGGCACAATTCATGAACATGTTCAACGTTCAGAATGCATGCTTGTAGTGAACAAGAAAAACAAAAACGGATATGGTAGAAAAAAACAACTCAAAGTCGAGAACAAAAATCAATCTGGTTATGGTTGTTTACTTGCCGCCCTTCTTTGGCTTTCTTGGAGTTGACACCGGTCTGTTGTTGGCGACATTAGATGGTGGGAATCTTGGTTTCTTGTCGGCTGGCTTTAATATTTGGAACGAACATAATAAACTTTCATCCACACTCATCATAGCACCGGCATTGTCGAATTCTCCACAATAGTTAGGTGCCGAGAAAAGAGTGACAAGCTGTCTCTTGGAGAAGAACTCGTAACCATCTTCCACAACTTGATGGGCTCTGCAAATAAGATCCATATCATGCTTTTGTAAAAATCTTGACACAACGTCAGGACCGAAGGTGAACGACACACCTCTGTCATTCTCTGACCATCCGGTAATATCTTTATCAGGATCAGACCATAACAAGTCACATAACAAACCCACATCTGGAATATCGGTTGGTCTCATGACTCTTCTGATTTGTTCCATGGAGTTCAAGTCTGGAGATAAACCACCGTGCATGGTGAAGATCTTTTCATCGATGATGGCAGCAATTGGCAAACAGTTGAAACAGTCAGTGAAGGTCTTCCACAATTTGATGTTATATCTTCTCTTACATTCGTCGTAGAAACCGTAGATTCTGTTGATGGAAGCACATTCGTGATTACCTCTCAAGATGAAGAAGTTCTCAGGATATTTGATTTTGTAGGCCAACAACAAACAGATTGTTTCCAAAGATTGCTTACCTCTGTCGACGTAGTCACCAAGGAACAAGTAGTTGGCTTCAGGTGGGAAACCACCGTATTCAAAGAGTCGTAACAAGTCATAATATTGTCCGTGAATATCACCACAGATTTTGATTGGGGCTTCCAATTCCAAAAGAATTGGTTGTTGGATGAAGATTTCTCTTGCCTTGGTACAGAGGTAACGGATTTCGTGTTCCAAAAGGGTCACTTGCTTACCGGGTCTGGAGCCTCTGACTTCCAACAATCTGTCGACTATGGAGTCAATGTCGGCTTCTTGGTGTTCTGTGGACATATTATGCAGTGGCGAGGGCCTTTGTGTTGCTACTGGATTGATACTGGCTTAATTGGGCCGGTTGGAAAAGTTGTTGTTCGGGGTGAGGATTCAGACGAACGGGACGATGATACGTGTCACAAATTGAAATTGAGTGGGCCTGATTGATTAGTATTCAAGCTTAACAAACAAGATGGGCAATTTGCACAGAAGTTTCGGATGGGTTGGATTTTTGGCTATACGACGTCAAACGATGTCAGCAAGGCGTGTCCGAGGGGCGAAAGCAAGGGAAGTGTGTAAGGGGAGTTCAACGAGCTAGGCGGGAGCGTCCACTGGGCTTGCTGGTGTAAAGGGGGGGTGGTGTGTGTGCGGGATGGACTTGACGATGTGTCCTTGTCCTTCTGTTCCTTGATGAGGACTTACGATACGGAGGGTTGTGAAACACAACAAATGAGTTTTCAAGTGGATGAAGGAAAATTTTTTTGGGCCGCGCACGTTGCTTTAGGGGCTAGGCCCGACCCCCCACTGACTGCCGTCAACGGGGGTCCATGACCCCGCCATCTCTCGATTGTTGACCTGCCGAGTCAGCCTGGGGCTGGTTTCCTACGAGCGCTTAGTCTATGGTCATCTACGCCACCAGTACCATGGTCCACCTCTATCGCCCCCGGTTCGCATCCCATCGGAGCCAATCGCGTTCCTTGCTATGGCGTGGATAGCGCGGGATGTGTTGCCACCCGCAAGAATGACCCCGTTTGCACCGAGGCAGCTGCAAAAACAAAACCATCACCCGGTGCCGGGAACGTAGAAATTGGGTGGTATGTGGGCCATAATGAGGGGGGAGCGCGCCTCAATGTATGGAAGCGGGCATTGGCGCTAAGGAAGGCGCTACAGAGGACACTGCCGCTAGGGGTGGTCTCTAATTATAGCTCTTGCAAGAAGGTACTCCCGGAGTGACCAGAGCGCCACCTTTACCCCCCGCCTCCCTCATTGGCACTTCCAGTGCAGAAGACGCGCGACTGACGGGAATAACACCTGGTCCGGAAATAACCAGCTGGAGGTCACGAGGAAGGTCGCGTGATCCGGTGGGCCAGTGGTGCCCCGGATCTAGTTGATAACGAGGGTGAGAGTGGTCTACCCATTTCACACCGCCATGAGTGTGCCTGGCCAAAGCGCCGCTCCTTTCGCCAACAACTACCTGATAAGGCAGGTTGCCGAGTCAGACGCCAAAGCTTGCATCATCTGCTACAAGCCCGCCTCCACAGTGCTCCTTTCAGAGAACAAAGTGGACTTCTTCTACGTTTGTGCAGCCCATCTCAAAGATGCTCAATTTGCAACCAGTGTGAAGCCTGACGATTATACCGACCTTGTCAAGCAAAAAGCGGAGTTGGACGCGAAAAGCAGGCAACTTCTGGAACAAGCAGAAGCCGCCAAACCGTACAAGTTAACCTCGTTCATGAACGGTTATTTGGGAGCCAAAAAGAGCGACAAGAAGGAAGACGATGATCTGAAAGAAACCAACAAAAAAGAGTCCAATGACGAAAAGTATAATAGGCTCACAAAAGAACTAAAAGAGACCAATGCCGAATTGACCAAAATGACCCAGGATATCACCAATTATAAGTTCAAGAATTACCAATTGGACAAGGGTATATACGTCTCGAGAATACAAAATTACAACAAGGTCAAATACAACCGAGCCAGAGCTCAAAAAATCCAGCTGGACCTGACCTTGTTTCCAACAGCACCAACCACGAAACTAGAATGAATGAACTTGAATGAACCCCATTGCCATAGATGATCTATCTGATAATTAAGTCTCATAGATGGATAATCAAGTCTTATAAATCTAATAATAATCATAAATACAAATAAGTATCATACAGATAATAAATTCTCATAAACTCGATAACTTAAAGTTTTATCCTATTTGACTATCATGATATTTACGATTATAAGATATTTATTACATAGAGAGCGAATTGCGTAAATACATGATAATTACGGTACCTTAAGTACCAAATGCTATATTTCGTATTCAGATTAGTTGACAACCTTTTCATCAATCCAGTTCTCCCAAGTCTCCACCTTATTCTTCAACACACTTCCTCCAACAAAATCCATATTACCCTCTAATCTGTCGAATGTGAATTTGCTCTCCTTTGAAGACAAGACACCCAACCAAAACTCCCGTAAGGTCTCGTGGCCCACCGTTCCTTGTTCGTCGTCTTCTTCGTCCTTGTCGATGCCAGAATGCTTATCAACGGTGTTCAATTCATTGTGAATCAACTTGTCGATTTCAGCTTCCAAAGTGGATCTAATCCGGTGGACAGGAGTGGAGTCAAACAAATCGGTCTTATTCACCACGAATAAGAAATCGATACCGTTGGTGGTTCTCTCGGTGATGGAAAACAAGTTGAATAAGAATTTGGAGATCACTTCCACATTGGCGCTGAATTGAGCGGAGGAAGAGTCGATGACGTAGGTAATACCACGAATCTTTCCCAAAGTAATATCATCAAGAATCAATTTGTTGAGGAGCTGGAAATATTTGAGATGGCCAGGATAGTCCACCAATTGGTAGCGTTTGCTGATACTATCGCTGGCGAAAGGAAGAGCGATTTCTGTGAAGTTTGGCTCGATCGACGAAACGGTGTTGGGAACAGGTGCCTTTGTTTCGCCTTGGGAGTCTTGTATCAACCGATGGTAGAAAGCGGTTTTACCAGAGCCATTGTTACCCAAGATCAAGAAGGTGGGTTTGTGATATGGCGAGACGTTCTTGTTGGAGACCTTAAGTTGGCCGCTTTGCAAGGCAAACGTTGCCAAGGCTATCACCAAGGCCGCAAGCACCGTCAATACTAATTTCTGAACGAAATCCATGATTTATTGTTCAGTATCGATCTAAGCAGAACTTATCGTAAATGACGACTGTTGTTGAACCTTAGATAAGATATACTTTTGTACAATCAATAGAGCTATGAAAATTGATGGAGTCGCAGATCGGGGTTTGTATGGCTGAGAGGTCGTGCGAGGGTGATACTGATAGATATCACTACAGACGCGAATGGTTATTTGCATCTATTGACTTATCCCTACACAAGATGGAGAATCCTCACGAACAGGCACAGAATGCTTTGCTTTCTAGAATAATCAACAATATGGTATGTATACGCATGGAAACATTGTCTTTTTGAGGGCTAGACCGCTAACAGTCCAGGAAAATCTTAACGAGTCCGTCGTGACCGTAAACAAATGCTTGCAAGAAGTTGCGAGACACAATTTGGACACCGAAGTGCTAGCACAGATGTGGGAGAGCTATTTGAGGAATGCGGAGTTCAATTTGGAAGCTACAGGTCAAAAAAAGGATCCTTTGTGATGAATAATTGTTTCTCCAGAATATTCAGAACCACCTTCACAACCACCCTTAGAAGAGCATAATAGGATCTAGAGTAACAGGGGGTTTACTTTGGTATGAATGAGCAAACGTAAATAACTCACGTCATCCGTTTCCATGATAGGCCAGCGAACTCCCACAAATAACCAAGGGTCCACGAGATGAGAGCCGCGAGAATAGTCAAGTTGTTATCATCCAAAAACAAGTAATAGCGCAGGTTGATCAGATTGATCAGATTTACGAGCTGCCCGATGTCCACGTTATTACGCATCCAGAATAATTTACAGGTCCAGTGCAGGTTGAGAGATTCAACGGGGTATCGATATATTTTGACTATAAAAATACGATACCATAGGGACCATTGCTCAAATTTATTTCAGTTCGAAATAATAGAAAAGCTGATTCACATCTCGAATTTCTATTGAATTTAGGGACTAGTCTTTACGTCCCGATTGTGGTCTGCTCGATCTTACATAAGCTTTATAGACCATTCAAAGGCCCTACAAGTTGTATCTAATTTTGTTTATTTTCTGATATGATCACCTATTGTACATTATTCGACTCATATTCTTGGTTGAATGGAACATAGTAGCCGACTTCAATAAATGACGGTCTCATGGCGATATGGCTTGTTCATGTATTCATTAAAGCAGAACTAGCCACAACCCCTCTTTCATTCGAAAAAAGTAGCCACGAACCTCTTTAATTAAAGCAGAGCTAGCCACTTCCCTTCTTATCTCAACGGAGTCGTTTAGTTTTGGGTTGGCAACAAACCGAAACGCTTCTTCAAAGTGACTCTTTGTCTGGAGTACTTGTCATCTGGGGAGAAACGGGCTGGGTGAGCAGACTTGGTGATTTCACCTTCTTCGGTGGTCTTGTTCAAGGTGTAGATTCTCTTGCCGTCAGGGCCCAAAGTGTACATCAAATGCATGGTGCTAGGTTTATGGAGTTGAAGTCTTCAGATAGATGGAGCTTCTAGATAAATTTTCATCAGATGCGACGGTTGCTGCACGACCCTCTCTATCTGCGAGATGGCTGCGGTATCTAAATTCATCTAGACTATCTATTTGACACCGGTTACTGCATCTTTGAAAAAGTTTACTTGACCTACTAGTATGTGATTAAATTGAGGTACTTCCTCCTGATGATTTTTTATTTTTCAAATTCGTTTGAATCGTATTTTCAGCCCCAAAAACTCGACATTTATGAAAATAGGCAATATACGAGTTTAATTCTAACAAACAGAGCGTTCCCTTTGAATTTTGGCTTCTTAGCATTCCTCGCATATGATTCACCCACTCTTTCTTTGATTAACCCATTAATTCGCTTCCCCATCATTCGTTTCGCTAATGCTGATCAAATGCGGCAGGATGTAAACTCAGATCCCCTGTGCAGGACGCCTACCCTGATCTATCGACCTCAAGAACACCTAAGCAAGACCTCCGCAAACCACACCCTCCGTTGGTCACAACAACTATCACGCGATGCCACCCAAGAAGGATGCATTTTCAGACCTATTTCTGTCGGCAGTCACCGGCAGAAAGCCCAACAATTTGTCAATGGCAGAGAGACAGAAGCAACTGATGACACTGCAAAACACACTGCAAAAATCGCTGCTTCTGCTGTTACAAAATCCAAACCCAAAAAACGACAGCTGGTCAGATTTGGACTTCTTGTCGAATCTGTCATCGGGAAGAGCCACCCCGCTCCAATCTGTCAATAACACCGTTTTGACGCCAACCCAAAATGCTTCGCCAAGCTACTTCAAATCTCCATCGGTGACTTCTTCCAATACCTCTTTGCCAAAGCTGGACGATCCCTTTGCCATTTTCGACACCCCAGCATCGAAACCAGCGGTTGGTGGATCGTTACTTGATGACGACTTCACCGATTTCTTCCCTGAAACTCAAGTGCAACCTCCGCAACCAGTACCCAAAAAAGCACCCGTAGCCACTGAGCTGCCACGCAGCAGAAGCTCTGAATCACTGTCGTCCCTGAGACCACCCTCAAGACAATCGCAGGTGTCTAGAACAGATTCAGTAGTGGCCGAATTGGTGGATATCGGATTCAGTATCGAGGATGCAAACTTGGCGATTCAAAAATTTGGCCCCAATCTCCAAGAATGTGTTAATTTCATCATGAAGAAGAACTCGGGTGGAAATAGTTCTCCAGAAAGATCTAGACCTCAAAGTGAAAGATCCAGATCTCAAAGAAGCGAAGGGATCGATTTTAATGGGATTGGACAAGATTTATTCAAAAGTGCCAACTCCTTATTCAACAAATCCAAAAAAACAGTGATGAAAAATTTGGAACAGTTCCAAAATCCAAAATCAGCTGGCAATTCCAATATACCTGAATGGATGAAAAATCAAGAACAATACAAAGCCGATGCTGTGGAAAAGAAGTACGCCGAAGCGGATTTGGACTACGGCTCAGATTCTGAAAACGTCAACCACGAAGAAATCGAGAGGTTCATGAGAATTCAAAGAGAAAAGGACAAAGAAAAGGCTAAGAAGAGATACGATGGCTTGAAAGAAGCGGCATTCAACAAGATTCGTGGAAAACAGGAAGAAAGAGAAAGCCGTGAGGAGGACTTCTTTGCGCCTGCTCCTCCTTCCAGACCATCTAGACCTGAGCCGATTCAAAGGCGGGAGAGTCCACAAGAGAGGCCAAAACCCTCCACTTCAAGAAATTATAATTCTGAAGAACCTCTTTTCGATACTGGTGTCAGAAATAAGAAGTCTGAAGAACCTCGGTTTGATACCAGAAGTGCTAGACCATCTCAGGAACAATCTACACTGGTAAGACCACCAAAGGCGCCAACTGCAGCTCCTGTACCACAGAAATTACCACCAGCTCCTGAAGAAACGTTGGATATCTTCAATACAGCACCCGCATCATCCTCATTGAAATCCAATTTGCGCGACAACTCACCTTTGAATCAGTTCGATGAAAGTGACTACAATACAAACAAAGCCACGGCTCAGGAAGCATACCGTACGGGAGACTATACCGGAGCTCTCGAGGCCTATCTTGTGTGTTTAAGCAAACTTCCTTTAAATCACGAGAACAGAGTGATTATTTTTTCCAACTTGGGAATGGTCAACAAGCAAGTGGGTCATTTGAAGCAGAGTTTAGAGAACGTCGACGGAGGATTGGCCTTGATTGGAGAGGAGGAAATCCAGAACAGCGCATTTACGATTGCACTGAAGCCAGTGAAATACTGGTACACTAAATTGGTGACGACAAAAGCGGAGGTTCTTGAGTTGCTGGAGAAATACGAGTCCAGTTTGAAGTTCTACTCTGTATTGATCAAAGATCTCGGGGTGATGGACAAAAAGGTGATGGATGCGAAGAGAAGAGTCGACAAAATCGTCAACCCCGAAAACTACAAGCCTAAACCGACGTCAAGACCACCACCAGCTGCTAAACCCGTGCCCAAGGCCAAGCCAAGCCCACCACCTGCACCAAAGCCTGCCGTGGATGAAATTGACCCATTGGAGGTTGACAAAATCAACGAAAGGGTGCAATCGTGGTCGCAGGCGAAACAAGAGAATTTGCGGTCTTTATTGACCAATTTGGACGAGATCATTCCTCCAAAAATCCAGATGAAGCCCGCGTTACGCAAATTAACCACCAACGAATTGATGCTTCCTAAACAAGTGAAAATTCAGTACATGAAGGTGATTAGTTCAATTCACCCCGATAAACTTGCGTCCCAGTGCAAAGACGACCACAAGAGCGAGTTGCTCTGCAAGGGAGTGTTTATCAAGTTGAACGAAGCGTGGGAAAGGTTCAAGACCGAGAACAGTCTCTAGACCAAACCCCGCATTTCCCCCATATAGCATAGATCACGTCCGTCACGTGAAAATATATAATCCAAGCGAGTAATCCAAATCAGCTGGGTCTTCCGGTCAAGATCGCCACCCACACCATGAGTCAGGATATCGACGAGTACAAGGCATTGACCTCCACGCTCCTGGCCTTCTACAACTTCCATAAATGGGAGTATGAGCAACTCATCAAAACGAGAACAATCAAGTACAATTCCTTGACGCCCCAAGAGCAGGAACTACTTCCGTGGTTCATGCCCTACGTCGAGGACTTGAAGCAGTGCATTGCCATGAACCAGGAATTCACCCAGAACTTGGCGGTTTCCGTGTCCCAAGATTGGGGTGTCTCTTCCAATCCCAGCGATTGGGAACCCGCTACCCCTAACGAATTCGATAAAGTTCGCTCCATATTGTTGCAATTCTCGCGAGAGTGGAGCTCCGATGGAAATGCGGAACTAGAGGTGAGCTATAACAAAATTATCCACGAACTTGAAGAGTTATACCCTGAACTAGAAAAGAGACAGAATGTGAAAATACTCAACCCGGGATGTGGTTTGGGCAGATTGGTCTTGGAGTTGGTGAAAAAAGGCTTCTGGTGTCAGGGAAACGAGTTCAGCTATCATATGTTATTGGCCTCCAACTTTGTTCTCAATCACTGTAGTTTCCCCCATAACTACTCGTTATTCCCCTATTTACATAAATCGTCCCATTTGGTGAAAAGATTGAATCAATTGCGGGCAATCACCATCCCCGATTGCAGTCCGACCGAGATCCACGAACTTGCAGCCAAAAATCCCGGGATCCCTTACCAGGAGTTAATGTCCATGACTGCGGGCTCATTCGTGGACCTCTATGGACCAGCCAATTTGGGCGATCTGGACACTTATTCCAGTGATCCTATTGCCAATGAGTTCAGAGACACCAATAAGGAAAACTTCGATGTGCTCGTTACTTCCTTCTTCCTAGACACCGCCAGTAACATCATCGACTACTTGAAAACTATTCACTACTGTTTGAAGAAAAATGGCCGCTGGATCAACTTTGGCCCCTTGCTTTGGCATTTTGAGGGAGAACAAGACATGCTGTTCATTCAGCGTAAGGTGGGAGACTCTGTTGAGAAGGTTCCTACAATCTTGACTGGATTAGAGCTTTCGAGAGAGGATCTTATTGTTTTAATTGAAAAAATGGGTTTCAAATTCGAAAAGAGAGAATCAGAGATAGAGAGTACTTATAGTGGTGATATCAAGGCTTTAGGCTCTTTCGTGTACAAATGCGAGTACTGGGTGTGTACAAAGGTGTGACAAATTAGACCCTAAATTGGCCAAGATATCTGAAAACTGTTTCAATCAAAATTGGTACAAAAAAATTAATAAGATGCTTGCTCTACTTTGTTCGAATGTTCATTCGAATTGGTTCTGATGCTCACTTGAATTGAATATCTATTCAATAGTGGAGATGTAAATTAATATATAGACTATACGTGTTCAAAGCTTTCTAATCACACCATCGTTCAATCTTTGTTCGATCACTTCCTTGGAATCGGTCAAGACACCGGCAATTTGTAAGAGATCACTGGTCTTGGCAACCACACGTTCCCAGTCAAGAGGAGCTTCTCCGACCTTGTCGTTGAACTTAACAGTCTTGATCCACTCTCTGGCGTCTTCGGCAGTGTAGTCGAGGTTTTCGCTGATGAATTTGATGGCCTCTTCGTGGTTTTGCTTGAAGTATTCAATACCCTTGTTCAAACCGGCGACGAACTGCTTGATCATTTCGGGCTTGGAGTCCAACAATTCGGCGTTACAGTTGATGACCCAAGAAGGCCACGGGGTGTAGATTTCACCGATCTTCTTGATTTCTCCGTTATCGTAGTATCTCTTGGAGGTGAAGTGTTCCCACATGAAAGCATCACTGTTCTTGTTTGGTTCTTCGGTGTACTTCAAGTTGACGGAGTCTCTCAAGTTCTTGAAGTTGGAGAGGATGGGGAAGTTGGCGAATTGCTTCTTGAATTTCAAGTCATGAGCCAACACGAAACTCATCACATACGAGCCAGATCCAATTCTGGAGACACCGATGGTCTTACCATCCAATTGGTTGGCGCTGGTCAATTCCTCACGCTTGGCACCGGTGCTCACGGCCCAGCACAAAGGAGACTCCACGTAGGTGTCAATGAGCTTGTAAGTAGGCTTGTTGCCCTTGGCGATATCGGCGACAAAAGCCTCGGTCAATCCGATGGCGATGTCGACTTCATTGGCGTTCAACAAGTTGATGAGTCTGGCGGTTCCTTCGATCACGGGGGTCAATTCCACTTCGAAGCCAAAGAACTTTTGCTGGATAGCAAAGAACAATGGGGTCGAGAAGTGTTCTGGAATATAGGCAACTTTGAGAGACATGGTAAGGTTTGGCGGTAAAAATTGATGGAGTCGCACTGATCGGCACAAAGTTGCACTGATCGGCACTGAGAAGTTACACTGATCGGTGCAGGTACCTCCAGACTATTTTTACTGCGCCTGCTTACAAGCGAGATCGCTAGAGGGGCGAATGGAGGAGAGACCGCTACATTGGGGCGAAACGGAACTTACCTTTATAAGAGTGACGGCAGGGACTAAGGTCTGCCACATATTATGAATGAAGTAAAAGAGGGGTGCAGTGGAATTGACGGGGACTGCCTTGTCGAGCTGATTCTCAGGACGCAGTAATTTCGTACAAGACGGCCTTGTGTGTAGATATCACTCATCAGAACGCTGGAATTATCAGGAAGGCCTCGGATGTTGATTTCACCCATCGGTATCGATCAGACGAAGCATAGGTGAATGGGAGGGAAAGGGACATAGATCTAACATGCACAGTCGGCCGATCCGTTGCTTCCGTTGGAAGCGTTGTTGGAGGTCAAATCGATTCTTCCTTGGGTATTTTCTCTGACTGCTTCTGGCTGTGAAGTTGTAGTGTCAGGAATCTTGCTTCCTATTCCAATGAAAACTTCATTGACGTTGTAGGAGGTCTTAGCACTGGTTTCAAAGAACAACAATCCTTCTTCTTCTGCCAAGTTCTGGCCCTCCTCCACGCTGACCTTCCTCAATCCGTCTTCTTCGTCGTCCTCGACCAAATCGTACTTGTTACCAACTAATGCAATTGTAATGTCCTTTGATGCTTGTTCGTGGAGTTCCTTGACCCAGTGTCTGGCCTTGATGAAGGAGGCTGGTTTGGTGATGTCATACACCACCAATGCTGCTTGTGCATTCCGGTAGTACATAGGAGCCAACAGGGCAAATCTTTCTTGGCCGGCGGTATCCCAGATTTCGTACTTAATAGTTCTTTCTCCGATAGTACATTTCTGAGTAAGGAAAGCTGCACCAATAGTAGGCTCTTTATTCTCCTGGAAATCGTTGCTGACAAAGCGCAAAACCAATGAGGACTTCCCCACAGCGGCTTCTCCTAACAAGACTAACTTGACTGATGTGGCGGGGTTTGGAAAACTCATTCTATCTTGTAATTGCTTATCGTAGTGAGGCTACGCTTAACACATTTGATGTCACGAATATCTTTTATCGCCCCTATACAATTGAGCCGCGCGCGACCTAACATGGGAGGATGATAAGCCAGACTGTAATGGAGATAACAGGGTAGTCAGTAATGGCAAAGTAAACTCTAGTGAGATACATATATGAAACCTTAGTGCCTAGAAAGTTACTCGATTGTTTCTCTGTTTCCCTGGGGTTTTTCTCCGCTAAGTTTTAGGTTGTACGAACATCGCAAAAGCTAGATAGAACTATTTCGGCCAAATTTATTGGTTTTTACTTTCCCATCGAATGCATAGTAGATCAATATGAAATCCCATCAATAAGGTAAGGTGGTATTTCTCATTTTTGAGATTTCCCGATTCCATAAATTTTTTGCAATTTTACAAAAAACTTGCCAATATTTACTAAAAATGAAAAAGTAACAAGACTTGCTCTGTTTAGTACCAATCCAAAATAGTCTACATAGAAATCCTTAAAGACCCAGAACTGACGTATTAGATCGACATTTCGATAGATTTGAGCTCTTATGTTTAAATTACTAATTTGCCAGATCGATCAAATCACGTGACACAATTATCACCCGATTTGGATATGGTCCGAGCTTCCCCTGATAAACCTTAAACACCCGGGCTGGCCATTCGTGAAAGATTTCAGTTTGGAGCATAGTTCGTGCAAAACAATCTCCAGTCATAATTATCGTAATTTAATTCTACGATTGCGTCCCATTATTGGATTTCTTTGCAAGAGCAACAGTAGCGCTTAACTAAAGCGCTAGTCGTGTCTCACAATTCCTCCCCGGCCCACGCTTATAACTTTGAACAAAATAGAGGTCTTACGATATCACCACAAAATTCAAATTCCAGTGATTTTCAGGAAAATGCCGACAGCGCCGCTGTTCCTAAAGGCATCGATGTCGAACCAACGGGAGAATTTCGGCCAACTAAACGCCATCGAAAGCGAAAGGATCACGGGTGGTTTAAACGCGAACACCATCAGCGGTAACCCAGACTTGGAACGTTGGGCTATCAGCGACGCCATCATACCTGAAAACGTGAAAAGGAACAGGTACTCCAATGTGTTTCCCTGGAACAGAAATAGGGTCAGGCTTCCAGTGCAAGAGGGCGCTTCTGATTATATCAACGCGTCCTACGTTAAGGTTCAAGACGTAGACGGGTCTTATGACGAGTACATTGCATGCCAAGGCCCCTTGGAGAGCACAGCACACCATTTCTGGGCGATGGCTTTCTCTGAAGCCGAAAAGCAGAATACAGATGTCATAATAGTCGTGATGGTCACTCCTTTGATTGAGAGCAACATGATCAAGTGCAGCAAGTACTGGCCAGACAGCGAGCATCCAAGTCTTGATTTCACCAATCGCTTGCTCAAGGATGGCATAGATCTCCCCAAAATGAGCATTAGCTATATTGATGAAGCCTACAACACTGAAGGCGACTATCTTTTGACCAACCTCGAATTACGCGTAGGTAATCAGGTCAAACGAGTCTGTCACTTCTACTACTATAAATGGGCCGATGCCAAGGTGCCACCATCTATAACTCCCTTGATCAGTATGTCTCAAGATATCCGGACCATAATTGATGCTGTGGGAGGAGAACTCCCCCCAGTGCCCATCGTGCACTGCTCCGCCGGAGTGGGAAGAACCGGCACTTTTATCGCTATTGACCACTTATTCCACGATCTTGAACGTCTCGCCACTGCCTCTGGTAGGAAGAAAGAGTACGCCTTGTCTCAAGATCCAATCCTTCACACCGTCTCTCAATTAAGGGATCATCGGATGATGATGGTGCAAACAGTGTATCAGTACAATTTCTTGTATGATTCAGCTCGTGAATTGTTAGCACCAGCAAAGCCACAATAGATCTAATTTGGCGTATCCGATACTATCAATTTGATCAGGTTGAGATTCCAAAAGGTGGAGACTTCAAGAGCCTGAGGACCTACTAATACAATTGTTTCAGGTCTAGTACGCTCATATAATATCTAATAATTATTCGAATGATTTCACCCAAATTCATAGATTCTCTTCAAAAGTGGTTTGCAATGTAGAAGATTTGAGGCGCACAATGCTAAAGATCGCCTCGAGTGGCTGCGAAAGCATTCTCTATCTTATCCTTACAAAGGGACTGTAGTGTTAAGAACGATAACTGTTCTCAGAATCTCAGATTGTTGGAGACTTAAGGAGTTCGCAAAATATTACACTCAAGTTGGGTTATTATTGCCCTCTTTTAGAAACGATTCCAATCGGAGCTAGTAATAAAAACAATTAAAAAAATTCACTAACCAAGGCCACTATTGATGTCGAAAACTCACTAGCTAAGCTCTATAATATAGAATTGTACGTAAATTCTCCAGTAATACCCATACCTCTTTTGAAGACCTTCGCCATGATTCACGACCTCAATTCCTGGAAACTGGGACCAATCACATACCGAAGAAGATGGTATAATCATAATTGAGTGTCAATTTCACTAAATTTATCAATTGGATTGGTGGATCTCCATAAAAAACTGATAGTCTATATCAAATAATGGACGAAAGGGCCGATCGAGCGAAAATACTTCATGATGGAAGAAGACTGAGAGTTTAGAAAGAGATGTCTCATTGCTAATATCCTGAAGCTTCGAATGCCAATTTCGAGCTTTTTTCAAACTTTTACCAATCAATTGATTCATCTATCCCTTTGGACAAAAGGTGGACCAATTTGTTGGAATTGTAATCGGTCACTCGTGACAATCCATCTGCAATATTCAGTAAGCCCGGAATTCAATTGCGCCTCACATACAGCATGTTACATCTATATCATACCAACACAACTAATAAATGCAATTGAGGCTCTACTCCCGCCCAATTGCACATCACAATCAATTGACTCTACAACTACAAAAGCGGTTGATAGCTGCAAAAAGCATGGCCGGGTAAGCCGCGATCCGGGCGTAATTCACAAACCGGCGCATATCTGAGGCCGCATTACCCAAAACGTTGGCGCACTTACATAATATAGACAGCCTAAAAAAGAAATTGGTGTGAAAAATTCAGCGAAGACCATACAGTGAAAATTTTTTTGATTCTATATATTGAATAAATTTTCCTCTTCTTCCAAAGAATTTTCTTTATTCACTAATTAAGACAAAATGGCTGACGGTGTTTTCCCAGGTGCTATCGGTATCGATTTAGGTACTACCTACTCTTGTGTTGCTACTTTCGACAGTGCTGTTGAAATCATTGCCAACGAACAAGGTAACAGAGTTACTCCATCTTTCGTCGCTTTCACCAACGAAGAAAGATTGATTGGTGATGCTGCTAAGAACCAAGCTGCTTTGAACCCAAAGAACACTGTCTTCGATGCCAAGCGTTTGATTGGTCGTGCTTTCGATGATGAATCCGTCCAAAAGGATATCAAGTCCTGGCCATTCAAGGTTGTCGACTCTAACGGTAACCCACAAATTGAAGTTGAATACTTGGAAGAAACCAAGTCTTTCTCCCCACAAGAAATCTCCTCCATGGTCTTGACCAAGATGAAGGAAATTGCTGAAGCCAAGATCGGTAAGAAGGTTGAAAAGGCCGTCGTCACCGTCCCAGCTTACTTCAACGATGCTCAAAGACAAGCCACCAAGGATGCTGGTGCCATCGCTGGTTTGAACGTTTTGCGTATCATCAACGAACCAACTGCCGCTGCCATTGCTTACGGTTTGGGTGCTGGTAAGTCCGAAAAGGAAAGACACGTCTTGATCTTCGATTTGGGTGGTGGTACTTTCGATGTTTCTTTGTTGAACATTACTGGTGGTGTTTTCACCGTCAAGGCTACCGCTGGTGACACTCACTTGGGTGGTCAAGATTTCGACACCAACTTGTTGGAACACTTCAAGAAGGAATTCCAAAAGAAGACCGGTCTTGACATCTCTGGTGACGCCAGAGCCTTGAGAAGATTGAGAACCGCTTGTGAACGTGCCAAGAGATCCTTGTCCTCCGGTACCCAAACCACCGTTGAAATCGACTCCTTGTTCGATGGTGAAGACTTCTCTGCCAACATCACCAGAGCCAGATTCGAAGACATCAACTCTGCTTTGTTCAAGTCCACTTTGGAACCAGTTGAACAAGTCTTGAAGGATGCCAAGATCGGTAAGACCCACGTCGACGAAGTCGTCTTGGTTGGTGGTTCCACCAGAATTCCAAAGGTCCAAAAGTTGTTGTCCGACTTCTTTGACGGTAAGCAATTGGAAAAGTCCATTAACCCAGATGAAGCCGTTGCTTACGGTGCCGCCGTCCAAGGTGCCATCTTGACTGGTCAATCCACCTCCGAAGACACCAAGGACTTGTTGTTGTTGGATGTCATCCCATTGTCTTTGGGTGTCGCCATGCAAGGTAACGTCTTTGCTCCAGTTGTGCCAAGAAACACCACTGTCCCAACCATCAAGAGAAGAACCTTCACCACTGTTGCCGACCACCAAACCACCGTGCAATTCCCAGTCTACCAAGGTGAACGTGTCAACTGTTCCGAAAACACCTTGTTGGGTGAATTCGACTTGAAGAACATTCCACCAATGCAAGCTGGTGAACCAGTCTTGGAAGCCATCTTCGAAGTTGATGCCAACGGTATCTTGAAGGTCACTGCCGTTGAAAAGTCCACCGGTAGATCCGCCAACATTACCATCTCCAACTCCATCGGTAGATTGTCTTCTGAAGAAATCGAACAAATGATCAACGATGCTGAAAAATTCAAGTCCTCTGACGATGCTTTCGCCAAGAGACACGAACACAAGCAAAAGTTGGAAGCTTACGTTTCTTCTGTTGAATCCACTGTCACCGACCCAGTCTTGTCCGCCAAGTTGAAGAAGTCTGCTAAGGACAAGATCGAGGCTGCTTTGTCTGACGCTTTGCAAACCTTGGAAATTGAAGAATCCACCGCTGATGACTACAGAAAGGCTGAATTGGCTTTGAAGAGAGCTGTCACCAGAGGTATGTCCACCCGTTAAGTATAATTAAATAATTAATCTGTTGTATAAAATCTTTCATTTTGTTTATTATTCTCATGGGTCAATAAATCTCGTTATGTTACCACCTATTGTAATCTTGATAGTTCCGTTGCAACTTCTACATTATCTGTAATCAATTGCCACCTTCTATTCTGTCTGAGTTTATCCATCCTGTTACTGCATTTATACTTTCTTTAAACTTCTACAAATACTTTATTTCTTCTATTCTTTTGATTATTGGTAAATGGTCTACTCTAAGATATAATTACCTAATTTATCCATCTTGAGCTCTTTTCCTTCCGATAAAGCTTTGATGATCTCCTCGTTTTGCTCTTCAAGTTCTTCTTCCCCTTCCTCTTCTTCGAGTTCGTACTCATCGCTATCGTAGTCCTCATAATCATCCTCCTCTTCTTCATCCTCGTCCTCCTCTTCTTCTTCATCATCCTTCTCATCGTGGAGTCTCATGGCTTGCACGGCTTTCTCCAAATCACTGTCCTCACCCGTTCTCTTCTTGGCGTATCCTGAAGCCATAACCTCCACATCCAAACTGGCCTTTCTTTCAACGTCTCTGGTGAAGTTAGGGTAAGCGTATTTGTATCCTTCTCCATACCCATCGGTGTCGAACATCGTATGATCACTCTTTGGGGTGTATCTGAATTTTTTCTCGAAGAAAGCCCTTATTCCCTCCACATCTCTGTTGAAGTATTCTTCGGCGTCTTGATGGTCAATGGAGACACACTGAGGGAAATCGATAACCACGAAGTCGTACTCGTGGTTCTTGGCATCTTCCTTGTCACGGATGATGATATTGAACTCGTTGAAATCACAGTGGATCAACCCATGTTGTCCCAACTTGACGATAAAGTTCATAAGTTCAGAATAGAGTTTCTTGGGGTTATCGTGCTTTCGTAAATGTTTCATGGGAATACCTCTGATCCATTCCATCATGACGCAGTGACGGGAGTAGTCGTAGGGGACGGGCACGTTGAAGCCGTTGTGGTATAAAATCAGCATGAATTCGTGTTCTTTGTGGGCGGCCAATCTGGATAAGTACATCCAGTTGGAGCCTTGTTGTTTCTTTAAGTAGTCTCTGTTGTTTTTGACTGTCTTGAAAGATGTTCTACCAAGACGGTGGATCTTCAATACTTTTTGGACCCCCTTGGAGTCACTAACGGAGTAAATATCCGACTCTTTACCAACTCCGATCATGGTTCCAACGGAGTAGAGGGAGTCTCTGTTCAACATTGATTTCAAGGCCAAAAAGTCGATTCCCGAATAAGTCAAACGGAAACCGTCGTACTTGGCGTTTCTGAGTCTGGAGACGAGTTTGAGCTTGGCCAAATCACCAATCAGCCTATTTGTTCCAGTAGGAGACTTCATGCCACCAAGCGAATGGATCATTTCGGTGGGCACCAACTCGTGGTTTCTTGCCCCGATTTCGACTGCCTGGAGAACCTTCCAGTCGTCCGAGGTCATGTACCTCATATGGGCCGTATCCAACTTCATGATGCTGTAACGGTTGAGCTAATGGTAATTATATCAGTAGGTTTGATTCCACTGGATTTTTTCAAGTCATCGCGCTATCAAACCCGTTTGAAATATTAGATCTGGAGTGCGTCGCCAACCATAAATAGACACTAATAAATGAACACCATCAACCTTTTTTCATGAGAAAGAAGCGTTCACACAGGAAAGTCTGGAGGGTCAGCAAAGTACCAAAGGATGTGGTTAAGACTCAATTGCCTCAAAGAACTTCAGAGTCCCAATTCACGCGTATAGGTGGTGGAATACACCACGATTCAATTACCAGGTCCACCTACCCATGGGCAACTTTGGCGCCACTATCGGAGTACAATTTAGAGAAACAAAACCTAGCTCCACTGAAACTGCTTTTGGAGGTTCCTAAGAAGCCATTTCCACTGCTCAAACGGCTCTGTGCCGATACTTTGGCTCGAAATGTGGAGAACCTCGAGAGAGCCTACCTCGAGTATGCTCCATGGTCGTGCTGGTCATTGGTCTGGGAATGCATCTTGAGATACGGGAACGACTCTTTCAGGGTCCACCAGATATTCTCGGGCAAATTCGGCCACTTGAGGGCCTTTCGGGCCCATCTTCGGGCTTCCAGTTTCAGCTCTGATCTACCGAAACATTACGTGCCGCGAGCTCAGCAATTGCAGCAGTGTCGCCATCGGGCAATTGAGGCTCTTTTGCCACAAGCGGCTCGCCATTACCGGTTGGAAAATCTCTTCTCCAACACTCCCATTGGCGAACTTGTCAAACGCCTCAATGCCTCAGTACGACGCCCTTTGGTGGTATTGGATGTATCCGGTGCAAAGAGCGCACTAGCCAAAGATGACTACTATATTCTCATGAATATCCCCAAACTAGTGGCATTGGATCTTTGTGGAAGCCAAATCATAGACGATAGCTTCATGGGCAACTTGACCTCGTGTATACTGGTGGATGGGAAATTGGGTAAGCTCCAAATATTACGGATTCAGCAGTGTCAGAATATAGCTGCGAAATCAGTCCACGATATGTTACTGCGATGCGACGACACTCTGAGCTCATTGAAACTGATTGAGACAGATATTCTTCTTCCTACAAGAAAGGATGAAAGGTCTTCGAAACGCTATGTATCCGGCACGAAATGGTACTTGGTCGATTCCAATAGCTCTAGTTTGGAAATTATTGCAAAATTACCCTTGGGCCTCAAAATCCACTCTTTGCACCGCTACCTCAATGGCATGTGCCATGAAACCCCAACAAACACAGAACTGGTGCTTGATTTGATGTTGCTGGCGGATACCTATTCTGTCCAATTTGATATTGAAGACAGATTGAATTTGTTGGAAAGAGGCTGGAATGAGAGACTTAATTCTCGAGAGAATCAAAGAGCTTCGCATATGTATGCTCTAGATCCTGATCGTATAATACCAGAGGGTGAAACCGGAGAAGTCAGTGTACCTTTGAGAGGTAATATCGGCAAATCCAAGGCTAGAAAGATAAAGACCAGTGCCAGTAAGTTTTTTAGTATATAAATTAGTCAACTATATGATCTAAATGTATAGATTACATTTAAGAACAGAATTTATTTCATCGAATGTATAGATTGTTCATCTACCCATAGTTAATGATTTCTTAAGGTATAGATGTTCAACTACGCACGTATGATTTCGTATATGATAGAATCGTTCAAACACCCAATTTTATTAATTTATGAGGTAGCTACGCAATAGCTTATAATTTCTTACGATTTTATGATCTTAGTTATAGATTCATCTATAGTCTATAATGCATTAATTTCTTTTCCAAAGAAGATCCTTCAACACCTCGGCAGAGTTCGTATTGTTAACTGGAAGACTAGTCAAAGATATTGGTGACGATTGGGCCCCCACATTGGGGTCGCTTCCGTATATGTTTTGGAATCCATCGTTGGCAGGCTTGTGCTCCTGTGAATTGCCTGGGTTTTTGCTGTTCAATAAGGCCAATAAACTCTGGCCATGGTTGTTCGATCCGCCCACTTCTTGGACTGGAGTAGTCAGCTGACTACTCTGAAACAATCCATCCAAAGACTCTCCCGGCTTCAACAACCGGATCTTGTTCTTCTTTGGTTCAGGCTGGCTGTACTCCTTTGGTTCAGTGTAGCCCAGACCAGGCAATTCCCCCGATTGAGGAACAAATGGGCTTGAAAATTCGTCAATCAAATGGTCAACATCTTCTTCATCACTGGCAATGTCAAAGTTCCTGAACAGAGACTTACCCATGAATTGTTCTCCTAACCCATTGAAATCATCAAAATCTTCAAAATGCTCGAAGTCTTCAAAGTTTTCCTCTTCCGGTTTCTCAATAGTTTTCTCGACCTTTGGAACTTCCGGAGTGGATACCGCCTTCTTGTTGAGCAAGCCCAACAATTCTTGTGAAGCGCTTGACCGTGATGCTTCAGGTCTGGAAGTTGGCGTGATCAATGGAGCCTGAGTACGAGGGCTTGGTTCTTCTGTTGATGGTGATTGCTTTGGCCCTTTAAGTAACGATAAGAGTTCTTTCGACGAGGTGTGGTTATTTTTGGTGGTGCTTTCTTGTGTTTTAGAAGAATCGGTTCTTCTCAAAATTGTAGGTTTTTTACCTGTCTCGGGGACACCACCCAAATTATGCCTATCGTTTCTCATGGATTCTTCTAATTCGTTGGATGGTTGATGAACGTCTTGGTATGAATCGGCTGGAGAGTCAGTTCTCTTCAACATGTTCAATAATTCATTTGAGCCCGCTGTGTTGGTTTCTTCAACTTGCTTCTCCTTTTTTGGTTTAAGGAGGTCCATCAAGGATTTTGAACCTGCTTGAACCGATTTTGGAGATTTAGGAGTCTTTTCCTTTTGGTTGAGGATATTCATGAGAGTTTGAGATGGATTTTCCGGATTTCCAGTGTCTTTCTTTTTGTTAAGAATACCTAAAAGTGTCTGTGATGCGTTTTCGCTGGAAGCCGCTTCCTTGCCATTAATCAAGCCCAAAAGTTGCTGAGCTCTAGCTCTATTTGACTCCTGGCCATTAGGTGTTTGAGCAATCTTCTCTTCTTCTGGCTTTTGCTTGGGTTTGTTAAGAATCGACAAAAGTTCCCGAGAGTTGTCGGATCCTCTGTGGGCTGGCTTGGCGAATAAGGCTGGGTTTGGTTGTTGGTGTGAAAAGTCCATGAACTGGTCTGGAGATGGTTGATATGCCAAAGGTTGCGATGGAGGAGGACCGGGTGTTTGGAATTGTAAATGGTATGGGTGTGGTGGGAATTGCGGCATCTGAGGGTTGGGTATAGGATTATAGATACCAGGGAAGTGTAATAAGTTTTGGGGCACGTTATAGTTTTGCGAGGGCACTGGGCCATTGTTGGTGGTTGTGACTTGTTGTAATATGTCCAATAACTCTCTTCCAGCGTCCACATTCTCGTTGACACCGTTGGTGATTCCTAAAAGTCTCTTCAACTTCATTTCGACGTCCCACATGATTTCTTCCTCGTTGATACCACCCTTATTCTTATTGACCCACTTCATCATAGGTTTGAGAACAGTTGCAACAATGAAGTAATGGTTAGGGTTGGATCTGGTTTTCTTCTGTAAAGCTTTGACATCGAACCACTCGATTTTAGAGATTTCGTTTCTGGCCACCGGCTGGAAGTCGTAGTCCTCCGGAACGTTTTTCACCAAGTAGATCTTATAGTTCTTTCCCTTGATATTTCTTTCTATCACGTCGTTCTCGTTGATCATGCCCTTGGCATCAAAGCCCGTTTCTTCGAGCACTTCTCTTGCAGCACAGTCAATGTCTGATTCATCTTTCGAGATCTTACCTCTGGGAAAAGACCATGTATTCAGCTCTATGCCTTGCACCAACACCACTTTGGATAAGTCTTTGTTGAATAAGGCCACTCCTCTAACCGGAATGATGGACTTATACTTGCCAAAACGTTGGATGGCGTCTGATGGATTACCCCATTTCCATATCAAGGGACATTTCTCTAAGAATTTGGGTGCAAAGCTCTTCATCTTCATTCCAGGAAGGTAAGGATTGAGTTGCTTGACGAAATCGGTGTAGAACCATTGGGCTTCTTCCACCTGAAAGAAGACTCTCTCGATAGACAGCAAATCTTCATTGGGAACATTGACAAGAAAACGGACCAAAAGGTCCTCGAGCACTAAATCGACACTCTGATTCAAAAGCCCGTCACGTAGCTGTATCGACATATTGGACTAGGGATGCAATTGGTTATATGATAGTGTCTGGTAACAGAGCGGGTACCTATTAGTTTTGGTTGACCACGTCGGTGCGTAGTGTGCGGGTAACCCCAGATAATATGACTGAGTGAGTACACTGATCTGGATTGAAGTATAACTGCGCAGCGGAAAGTGCAATCACAGATTGTCAGCTTGTCTCGAGTATCCTGAAATATCAAGGTTCTAGGTCGGTTCCGTTACTTGTGTTGAAAATTGGATCCAAATCGAGCCATATTGAGTCAAATAAGTCATAAAAGTCATAAAAGTCATATAAGTCATCTTGAGTCACATCAGTCATATAAGTCATATCAACTCATTATTTACAATGCATTCTCGAGCTTTCTCTACATCTGGCCGTGTTCTTGCTCCCAGGTTTGCAACCACAATTAAGGAAGTGGGCAAGCCTGCATTGACCAAGTCCATCGAGGTGAAACGTCCATTTGGCTTCGATAAGCCGATCTTGTTGAACCATAAAGAACACTCATACTCCTTGAGCAGCATCAAAGACTATTTCTTCAGTCCCGAAGCCAAGGAACTTCGTCAAAAGCGTTTGGACCATGATATAGTGCATTCGCCTTTCTACGAATCGAAATCATTCCAAAATACCAACGGTAAGATTTTCACTCCACCAATCTCATACTTCAAGGCAGACAAGTCCAAATTCTTCCCTGACTTCATTGCCTCCACTCTCAGCACCAAATCCACCAGCATCGGAGAACTCTTGGAAGGCAAGATCAGCATAGTAAGAGTGTATCTGACTGTCTCTGGAGAAAAGTGCGTAGACACTTACTTCCAAAAAGCTGGCGTAGATTTGGCCAACAGTGGCTTTGAGCAATTCAAGAGTGAAAATCCTAAAACTCAAATAATAGACATCAATGTGCCCCAAAACTGGATGAAGGGCTTCATGATTGGACTCTCGAAGGGTAACATCAAAAAACAAACTCCAGTCGAGAGACAAGACAAATACTTCGTGTTGTCAGACCATACCTTTGGTTACGATATCAGACAAGTTTTACTTTGCGACAACATGTGCTCCGGCTATATCTATTTGTTGGATGAAGAAGGAAAAATCAGATGGGCCACCAGTGGTTACGCCGACGAGCAAGAACTCGAGTTGATGTGGAAATGCGTCCGTGGACTCGAAAAGGAGTTGGAAAATAAAGTAGTTGATGTATAAAGAGAGTTGACCCTTGTATATAATTAATTGATATTCATCAACCGATTGAGTTTTAAAGTAATGGATTTTTGAACTTTAAAATTAATGGTTCTGTACTTTTAGATTAATGCTTTTTTCTACTTTTAAATGCTGGTTTTTGCACCCATTAAAATTGCGAACAAACTAAATGCATCCAAAGATGAATTTAGAAATCATTATTATTACAGATTGTGTTGAACTCAAAGAAGTGCTCTGGTAAGTTAGTAATGATTCTCCTCTTGAGTTCTTCCTTTTGAAATCGGTGCTTCTTTTCAGGCACACAAATGCATCATATGTCCATTAAAAGGGGAGTAGAAAGCTTCAGAATTCAGTATTCAACCAAGAAAACTTCCAAATCCAAGATTTTGAATCTTCTCCCCAATCCACCCAATCTATAATGTAATTAATCGAGTTCAGTCATGATACGTATAATTGATAGTGTCAATCTTATCACTTACGTAATCAACACGCATATGCTCGGATCTGAGATGGAATATGTACAGATAAGAGATGAGCTCTGAGATCACTTAGAAGATGAGTGTACTAATTTAAATATAAACATACTCTTGTCAAGAAAAGTAAAGAATACACAATTGGAAATTTATCTGGATCTCGAAAAATTACTGTAGAATCAAACAGTAATGATTTTTCAATTAATTAAGAATGAAATTCCGCAGATAAGCAAAATTATTTATAATTTAACTTTGCAATCGTGCTTCTATGTAGTCAAAGATCAGGAGAAAATGCTTGGAAATACGATTTGATCTTCATAGACCAATCTTAACGACCAAAACGAATCTATACAATCAATTCATATCACGTGAAAAGTCATTTACCAGGGCTGGTGCCCTGAGATGGACCTGTCTGCAGGACGCGAAAAAATTTCGCGCTATAGATTTTTCAAATTAAAGACTACGAAAAGTTTCTTGTTCCTTAACAACGTCGAACTAACCGTCATCATGTCTGCTCCAATCAACAAGGAAAAAATTGAACAAGAAGAAGAAAAGATCCACAAGATCAGAATCACCTTGACCTCCACCAAGGTCAAGCAATTGGAAAACGTCTCTGCCAACATCATCAGAAACGCTGTTCAACATGAATTGGTCAAGAAGGGTCCTGTTAGAATGCCAACCAAGGTCTTGAAGATCACCACCAGAAAGACCCCTAACGGTGAAGGTTCTAAGACCTGGGACACCTACGAGATGAGAATCCACAAGCGTGTCATTGACTTGCAAGCCCCAGCTTCCACCGTCAAGAGAATCACTCAAATCACCATCGAACCAGGTGTGGATGTTGAAGTCACCATCGCTGCTTAAGCGTGATGGCTGGACTCAAAAGAACTCCGTCGCCAAATTTACGCGAACTATCACTGGTGGGTGTAGAGGAGGTGCCGGGAACATTGTATCCAAGTGCTCTAGGCGTACCGTGCATTTTAGGTAATGTACTGACGTTGTGGTGTTGCTATCAGGATTTGGTATAATAACCATTGTGTTGCCCTCTAATATTAATACATGTACGGTTAATCAAAAATTGTAGAAATCATCGTAGAGTGAAAATCACTCTATTCTTAAGAAGTGAAAGATGACACTATTATGTCGTACAGCTGGTATAATCAGTGGAGATCACCTTATAGTACTCTCGCTATAATTCATAACTATTGAAACTTATCATTACGGTTCAATCAAATTTGTAGTAAGAATCACTATTACGTATGGATCACCTCATGTATGGATCACTCTCACGTTATCTCTGCAGAACCTACTAAGTGAGTCTCACTATCCGAAAAGTCTCCGCAATGTCGCACTTCTCCCCTTTGTACACCTTTTGTCTCCTCAAAACAAATTAGCCCGCGAACTACGGATCTATCACCAATGGGTTACGTTCTAACAACGAGGCCCAGGTTGCTCTATCTAACCAACAGACAAATGAACATGCTCAGCAGGAGGATGATCTCATCCACAGCAAAACGTGGCATCAAATCCGGCATCTTGAGTGCCACCAAAGCAGCAACTGCGTCGTCCAGAAATAAGACTGGTAGCGATAGCAATGAAAGCAATACCATCTTCAGAAGAAGAGTGGCTTTGGTGTCTGGCATCATTATTGTGGGATCCTACATCTCCTTCAACCTGTCTAACTATTATAACTTGGATACAATCCCACCCAATTCCGGACTGGGTCTGGGGATCAACCCCAAACTTCTCAAGGGTTCGGGGGTGACCACCTCGATTCCATCGGATTCCAAGTTCTATTCGACGTCAACGTCTTCAATCCACCAAGCAAACAGTATCAGTCACCAGCAGCACAAAGAGGGTGTCTTCCTCCTCAACGAAGACCAAGTCAGCACCAAATTGAGACAATTCGAAGAGAGTTACAATGTCAGTAGAGGTAAAGGTGTTACCAGATACGATATCTGTCAATTGCCCTCCAACTCGCCTATAGAAGACGATCGTGCTGAGGAAATCGTCCAGGTACCAATTCTTCAAGATAACAACATCAAGACCTCCACCGATTGGATGTTCTTCGGTGTGTTTGATGGTCACGGTGGTTGGACCACCGGAAGCAAATTGAGAGATCAATTGATCACATACATCATTCACGAATTGGGCACTATTTTCAAGCCTGCCAATGATGACAACTTGAGATATGTGCCTAACAGTGCAACTATAGATCAGGCTATAAAGAACGGGTTCTTGAAATTGGACCACGAAATCGTCAACAAGAATATCGAAAAGCTTTTGAACGACAACAACAAGGCTAAGGCCGCAGAGTTGTTGATGCCTGCATTGTCTGGGTCCTGTGCTTTGTTGTCCTTCTACGACACCAACTCCAAGCTTTTGAAGGTCGCGGTCACTGGTGATTCGAGAGCAATTCTCGGCTCCTTCATAGACAACCAATGGACAGTCAAGCAATTGAGTATTGACCAAACCGGCTCTAACCCCACCGAAGTTGCCCGTATCATCAGTGAACACCCCGATGAACCAAACGTGATTAGAAACGGTAGAGTTTTGGGTAATTTGGAGCCAACAAGAGCATTCGGTGACTGCAGATACAAACTTCCAGCTTCAATCCAAGAGAGAATCTATAAGCAGTTTTTCGGTAGAAGATTGCCTGACCATTTGAAATCTCCACCTTACGTCACTGCTGAACCTGTCATTACCACAACCAAGATCAACCCTGAAAACAACGACTTTTTGGTCATGGCCTCGGATGGTCTTTATGAAATGTTGACCAACGAAGAAATCGTGGGGTTGGTCGTCAAATGGATGGAGAAAGAAAAAATGATCAAACCAAAGAAATCGTTCTGGAATGCATTCGCATCAACCGAGAATAAGCTCCCTGAAGTTGCTGATATTACCAACGATAAGTCATCCAAGAAGCCAATTAGAAGAAAGCACGTTGGCTCGGGAACCTTCTTGTTGGAAGACAAGAATGTATCCACCCATATTATCAGAAACGCATTGTCCAATGGAGGTTCAAGAGAGCAAACTTCGATGTTGATCTCGATACCGAACCCTGTTTCCAGAAGGTATAGAGATGATCTCACTGTGACAGTCGTCTTCTTCGGCGAGGACCCTAAAGGTGAGAACGAGAACGGAAAGCTCGAGATCAACCAAGATGCCACTGCTGGTGGCTTGAATGCTAAACCAAAACTTTGATTTTCAAGTTGAACCAATTGGAAGCAAAACTTTGAATCAAGTTGAGCCATTTTTGGAACCAAAACTTTGATTATCAAGTTGGACCTGGAGAGCCTACCTGGCTATCATCTAGCTACAGGTATCAAAAGAATTAGTAAAGCCCTCTCCAATAACCTATAAATCAAACTGTACGGCAGTACAGTTCTATCAGATAGAACGAGTCCATATATGTGATGAAATCATCCTCTCGACGAAACAAGTACAAAAGCATAGAAATTGTAGGTATCTAATTTGAAGCTTACTCTGGTGAAAAAGAGACTATAAATAATAGGTCTCTAGCTCGACTTTTGGCCAAAAGGTCTTCAATTGAATCAAACCTAGATGTACAAAATAGAACATATAGTAGATCCATCTACAAATTGTGTTATTTTTACAAACTGATAAATCATACGATTCGCAGCGTTAATCTTAGTGCTGGCCATCTGTCGCATCATTTTCACGTTCTTGTCAAGCTCGGTATAAGTCCCTGGTCGTGCGCGCCCCAGGGTATCCCCACAAAATCCTCCACTACAAATTTCGGCAAGTACGACAGAATTGACACCATACCAACATGTCTAGCGAACCAGTTCCAAAGGAGACAGTGGATGTTTCAAAGGATGTTCCAAAGGAACAAAAAGCTCCTGTTTCAAGCGAGCCAGTTGCTGCTCCAAAGGAAAAAGCTGATGCTCCCGCTGCCGCTACTGAATCGAAGGTTCCTACTGCCACTGCCGCCGCGGGTACCGGAGGTGATGATATTGATGACCTTGACGATCTTCTTGATGATTTTGCCGATGATATTCTCGACAAACCACCAGGATCCACCGTGGATAACAACACCGTCGACGAGCCTCTCAATGACGAGTTCAAGGCCAACATTGGTGACCTTATCAAGGACTTGAATATCGAGGACCCCGACACCAAAGACCAGGTGGAGAACCTTATCAAGCAATTCGAATTGAACCACCGCGAGGAGGCCGAGTCCGAAGCCAAGAAGCCAAGCAACAACTTCGAATACGTGATGAAGGAAACCATGGAAAGATTGAAGAAGTCAGGAGAAGACATTGACGAGAAGATCAAGAATGATCCCGCGGGCGGAAACCCAGAAGACATGCTTACTCAATTGTTGGCCGGCTTGGGCGGTCCAAACGGAGGTCTCGGAGAAGGCGGGGACATGGACATGTCCAAGTTGCTTGTCGATATGCTTGAACAATTGTCATCCAAAGACGTGTTGTACGAACCTATAAAGGATCTCAACACCAAGTTCCCAGACTACTTGAAGGAAAAGAAAGGCACTATCACCGAAGAGGAATACCAAAACTTCAACACCCAATACGAGATCACCAACGATATACTTGCAGTCTACGATGCTCCTGACTACAACGACGACAATAAGCAACAGAGAGAAAAGGTCAATTCCTTGTTGGAATCCTTGCAAGAACTCGGCCAGCCACCAACCGAGCTTATTGGCGATAGCGGTGATTTCCCCGGCTTCGGTGGATTAGGCGGCCTTGGGGGCAAAGACGCTGGTCTCGATTTCAACGATAAGGATCTTCCCAAGGATCTTGAAAAGGAATTGGAGGAAGGATGCAAACAGCAATGATGATAGAACCCACCAACTTAAACTTCGATGCAATTAAACTACTCCTAAACTACTGGTTGTCTCAATCAAACTTTGGTTTTTTTAATCAATTCTAATTAAACTGCTTGGTTATACATCAACTCTCAATTAATTTTGTGATGTTCTTTACAACTTCAGGCTCAGACTGGACATACCAATATCGACCGTATATATTAACAACCGCGTTGTCCTATTATTATATACTCAATCAACATGGAGAATTCTCCGAATATTAAAGATATTACTGCTGAAACTCCTGTAATAAAAAGTATCATCGAATAAACAATCTTCTAATTGACCGTAATATTCGATATTAGTGTTATATATTCAAATTCCCCGTAATTTTAAAGGTTCACTTATAGAATCAATCTACTTCTGGGGAATTCCACATTTTCAGGTATTATTCATTATTCTATACTTGATCTACCGCTGGAAAATTCCCCAGCTTCATTATTTATAGGCTCAATCCACTGGAAATTCCCCATTCTTCCTAATCTATAGACTCAATCCGCTTCTGCTCGAAAATTCTCCATAATATTCAAGCATCTCCTTAGTGATGCCCCTAGAGATTCCCTTCAATGCATGTTCGAAATGCTTTCTTTCCACTGTGGTAGCACCTTTATCCTCCATGATCGCCGCCAATCCGGCTTCTTGACACAAGAGAACGACCTCGGCACCGGAGCATCCCTCTGTCAAAAGAGCCATATTGGCCAAATCGACCTCATCTTTATTGAAATTGAACTTAGCACTGCCTTTGGTCAAAATCTGGAGTCTGGCGTCGTAATCAGGAGGTGCAACGTAAATGTGTCTATCAAGTCTTCCTGGTCTCAACAACGCTGGGTCTATCTCTGTTGGTCTATTGGTGGCTGCGACAATCACAACGCCCTTCAACTCTTCCACACCATCAATTTCGTTCAACAACGAAGTCAAGACGTGTTGTGAGGCAGAAGTTCCTCCTCCCTCACGGTCTCCAGAAATAGCATCAATCTCATCGAAAAAGATAATGGAGGGCGAAGCAGCTCTGGCTTTTCTGAAGATTTCTCTAATGGTACGCTCAGATTCACCAACGTACTTGTTGAAGATTTCTGGACCTTTCACGGCCAAGAAGTTCAATCCGGACTCAGTGGCCAATGCCTTGGCAGTGAGGGTTTTGGAGCACCCTGGAGGACCGTAGAGAAGAACTCCCTTAGGTGCGGAAACTCCGAGATTCTTGAACGATTCAGAGGCTTCCAACGGTAATTGGATAACCTCAATAAGCTTTTGCTTCAACTCCTCTTGACCACCAATATCTGACCAGTACACCTTTGGCATTTCGAGGAAGATCTCTCTCATTGCGGAGGGTCTGATTTCAGGCAACGCCACAAGAACATCTTCAAGATTCAAAATAATAGAGTCCTGACTAAGATGATTTTTTATTCCTCTGGCAATCGCTTTCATCACAGATTCACGACAAAGAGCAGTGAGATCCGCCCCGACATAACCGTGGGTCTTGCTAGCGATACTGAGAATATCCTCTGGACTCAAATTATGCTTCGATTCTCTCATTTTACCAAACAATTTGGTCAAAATGTCTCCTCTGGCCTCGACATCGGGAATACCGATTTCCACTTCTTGGTCAAATCTGCCCGGTCTTCTCAATGCAGGATCGATCGTGTTGGGTCTATTGGTCGATCCTACGATAACAATCTTGCTGGAATCGCCAATACTGTCCATCATCGTCAATAATGTAGCCACGACTCTGGACTCGGACTCGCCGCTATCGTCGGAGTTTCTATTTGGAACCAAGGAGTCAACCTCGTCCATGAAGATAATCGAAGGCTGGTACTTTCTGGCCTCGATAAAGATATCTCTGATGGCATTTTCGGTTTCGCCTAAATATTTGGAGACGATGGAAGGACCATTAATGGTGAGAATATGGGCATTTGTCTGGTTGGCCACGCATCGGAGCAACATCGTCTTACCTGTTCCTGGTGGACCATGGAGCAAAATACCTCTGGGAGGAGAGATACCAAATTCGGAGAACAAAGTGGGGTTATGCAATGGAAGCTCGATCGTGGACTGTAAAGTAGCGATTTGCTTGGAAAGACCTCCGATTTGGTTATAGTTGAGCAATTGGGGAAGGTGGGGGTATTTGCGATGCGAGACAAATTTGTCAGTGCTTGCTTGAACCGTAGTCTTGGAAGGGTGGAAAATATATGCTGGAGAGACGGTATTGGTGGAAACTACCGATTCGTCTGTTTCGGAGATATTGAGCTTGTCAAAGGACTGCACGAGGTCTTCTTCGTTGACGTCTATGATCTGCAAACTGAAGCTCTCTTCAGTAGTTATGTGAACTCTTAATCCCGGGTAAATAATTCCAATATTATCAAGAGCACTATTGACCAATTTGAGTCTAGATTCACTCAATTCGAGCCCTTCATCCAAGCGAACAGAAACGCTCTTTGCATACTCCGGTTGGCTCAAGTGCTTGGTAAGAATCACTCTATCTCCAAGCAAGAAGCCTCCCAACGTTCTGAGCGCAGAGGACATATTTATCACATTTAAATCGTTCAATTCCGTCGAGGAGCTCACCATTGCAAGCACTCCTGGTAGTCCGCTCTCGGACTTGCTGATATGAACAAACAGACCGTCTTTTAACTCGAGTCCGGAGACAACTTCTGGGTTCACTTGCAACTTCATGATTGATTTGTGAGATGAGCTGGCTGATGGTCTGACGATGAACGATTTGGGCATTTTGATCTTTTTGACGGGCGCTTCGGCCGTGCCGGACCCGCTGGGGGTACTGGCCTTTTTCTTCAGGGTTCCCTTGGAAGACATGGTGGATAGGAATAGAGGAAACGATGCGTTTATAGCGATGAGATTATGTAAGCGATGATTGAGTGAGACATGATAAGTGAATGAAAAGGAAGGACGGCACAATGTTTTTTTTGGGGGGGAAAAGAAGGGGAGGTAATTCAGATCCAGAGTCACGGGGAAGAGAGTACAATGGCAGCAGCTGAAACTTGACAGAAAAAGGCATATATTGAACCTTATGGTAGAATAGTAAAATATAATTGTCACGTGACTTCATATCACGCGTCTCGATATTTTTATTCACCAATGAGTACAACCTTAAAGTAATCGACTATTCTTTCCTACTTTTCAGAGTATTTTTATCCATACGTGCTCAAGGTCAATAGCATCGCACCATGAGGGCAGTACGATCGCTTGGATCCCTTCGATCTCCCCCATTTTCCCATTTTTCCAAGCATTCCATCAGATGTCTCTCTAAATCTACACCATTTCCAGAAGTGATCCTGAACAAAGACTTGTTCCTATCAAGTGACCAGATCACAAGCACTCACAAGATCTCCTACCAAGGGGTACGACCCAATATATACGCCAGAACATCATATGACTTTGAATCAAAGCATTCAGGACCAGACGATGGAGGAATGAACGTGATGAGTTTAGTCAGTCACGATAAGCACTTTGAAGCTGAAATCACGCCGAGAACCGTTGGTGTTCAAAGCTTGGTCGGTGACGACTTCAAGCTTACTATAAAGGAGAGATTGGTCATACTTTGTGGCCTCAGCAATATCAGAATATGTCTTGAGGAAAGAGATGCACGGTCACAAATCATCTATGAAAGCAGTAAATTGCGACAAATAGGCCGTGCTTTCATCAAGCTCCAGCTCAGCTTGCAGACGGTGTTCACGGACGAGATGCACCTTGCGGCTCCAAGTGACGAGGTTAGACGTGACGTCAAGTTTTTTGAGGATGGCGAAGAGTTCATGATTGTGGAGTTCATGAAGAAGAATTTACTATACAATAATGTGATGCCTTTCCAAGGAGCAATGAGGTTTGGGCCCATTCATTCGAAAAACGGCTATATGGCGGAAAAGAATAAGATTAGGGATAGAACTGCCGTAGGCAGTTTCTACACGATGGTGGGCCTCCTTCGGATGAAGTATCAATCATCCAGTCTCGATGAGTTAATCGTTAATAAGATGATCAATGGATCCGCGGGGTTGGTGAATATTAGAGTGGAGGCAGAGACAAATTAAATTAAAGGAGAGGGGAAGATAATAGATATTTCGAGGAGGATGATTATAGAGATATGGATGGAGGATATTAATAGATACTGATAGAGGGAAATGTGATATTGGATGAGGTAAAGATATTGAAATGGAATTAAGAAGGAAATTGATAGATTGTGATGGTGATATTAATATTGATAGGATATTTATATCAATAGTGATAGAGGTCTCTTTTACAGATTCTAAATAGGTATAGTAATGATAATGATAATGACGATTCTATAAGTACAATGAGGCGCAAAAGACAATATCTCTCTTGATCTTTTCTTGGGCCTCGCTCATTTTGGCGTGCAATGATGAATCTCCCACAATCAAAGCGGCGTTCTTGACTTCACGACACACTTCATCCAATCTGGTGATGACTCTGACAATTGTTCCTTCGGCCTCCACACTGATTTGCATGATTTCATTGAAAGACAAGCCCCGGGCCCATTCGTAGACAACGTTCATCAACGCGAACCTCTTTTTCTCCATAAACTCTTCTTCTTCAGATGTTAACAAAACTTGTTTGTCGGAGTAAACCTTTAACAATTTGCTGGTGATTTCCTTAATTTTCTCTTTACCTTTCTCCAATCTTGGTGTCAAGGGTGGTGGTTCTTCGTCGTTGGTCCTGCCTTCGTATACGAAACAGGAAAGCAAGGCCACGATTTCTTCGGCTTCAAAATCGGCCAAGAAGTTGTCCAAGACCAACTCGGTGAGAATGAGTTCCCAGCCAGAATTGATTTCACAGGCAACACGACCCTTCAATACGACGTTTTGATTATCGTCGATGAAGCCCAATGTGTGCAAGACGTCCAATCTTTGTTCGTAATCAGGTAACAAGTCCAAATTCTCATCAGACAAGGCCTTTTTAAGGTGGTCGATTTCCTTCTCGATCATGTCCTTAGATCTCAATTCACAGTATTGCTGTCTGAAAGAAGATTCGAGGATGACTGGAGAATTAGCGAGTTTATGCAAAATGACTTCCTTCTTGTTCACAAGCTCAAACAAGGCAAGCTTGGAAACATGGGTCGATTCGTAGGCTTCCCATTTGTTCTGCAATCTGATGATGATTTTAATTGCATCTTCGGCTTCTTCGATCGCCTGCTTGTTATTGTTGATGACTTTACCAAGAGGAACCTTGAGGGCGTACTTGCAAATGAAGTGGATGTTTGAATATGGAACAGACTCCACTCTTAAGCCGGCCTTGTATTCAATTCTCTTGAATTGCTTCTTCAAGTATTCTGGCAATGGAATGTATGGAAGCTTGTATTTTGCGCTGAAATCCTGATAATTGGTGCCGTGATCAAAGGTCATCACCATCACACCATCGGAATCGTTTGGCTTGATGATGAAACCAACTCTGGTGCCATCGGTCTTATCTCTGTAACAGATCATTCTGCCTGATCTGAGGGCTTCGTTCTTGGTGATTGGCAGGTTGACAATCGCTCTCATGATCTCCTCGCTGATCTCTTCATATTCATCAATGGACTTGTAAGTCTCGTGCAATTCCGCTGAGTTTTCTTCAGTGACGCTGGTGATTTTGACGGAGGACAATTTTGCTGATAACTCTTCCACTCTCTTCTGGTTTTCGGGCATCAACACTTGGGCCGAGTTCTCACTGAAGGAGTGCTTGATCATTTCTTCCACTCTCAAGGCTTCGATTCTTAAGAGGTTCAAAATCATATTGTAGGTCAATCTGAACTGCGACAGCAATTTGGTAGGAGTACCAAGAGCCACCTCTTTGAAGTCCAATGCTGATAACGGTTGGTTGTAGGCCATCACGATGACTGTACCTGTATCGTCCAAACCTCTTCTACCAGCTCTACCGGACATTTGGGTGAATTCACCTGGTAACAAGTTTCTGAAGTCTCTACCATCGTGCTTTCTGGTGGAGCCAAAAACCACAGTTCTGGTAGGCAAGTTCAAACCCATTGCGAAAGTTTCAGTGGCAAATAACACCTTGACCAAAGTTTTGGCGAACAAGATTTCAATACATTCTTTCACAATTGGTAAAAGACCACCGTGGTGCACTGCAATTCCTCTGCTCAACATATCTCTGATTTTCAATATCTGAGGGAGCTCTCTGTCTTCCTTCTTCAATCTGGAGACGGCTCTGTCTATGAACATATGAATTTCGGATTTTTCTCTAGCTGTACAGAAATCCACACTGGTCAAGGTATCGGCGTACTGTTCACATTTCTTCTTGGAAAAGACGAAAACAACCGCAGGCAAGAGATTGTGGTTTTTCAAGTATTGCACCAAATTGATCCAAGTATTTTTGTTGGGGCCATCCTGCTGGAATCCTCTGGAGCCACCGCCTCCTCTGAAATTGCCTCCTCCGCCTCCTCCTCTGGAGCTACCGCCGCTACCACCTCTTTGGATTTGGCCTCCCCTTCCGCCTCTATTACCACCTCTGGCCGAGCCTCCGGGCCCTCCACGGCTTCCGCTTCCCATAGTGGCCTTTGGCGGACCATTCTTTCCATATTCCAATAAATCTTTATGCTTTTTGAACTCTCCATCGAGGAACTTTCTCTGTGCGTCCACCACCTTGAACATCTCGTTCTTGGCCGAGATGAAGATCTCCAAAGGCACTGGTCTTTTGGGGGTGGAAATCACATAGATATCCTTCTGTTTGGTTCTACCAACCCAGTTAGCGAACTCAAAAGTATTTGGCACAGTTGCTGACAATAAAATGTACTTGACATGATCGGGCAACATGATGATGACTTCTTCCCAAACAACACCACGATCAACGTCGTTGACATAATGGACTTCATCGAAAATGACAAACTCGACGTCTCTGATCAAATCCGCACCTCTGTACAACATCGACCGCAAAATTTCGGTTGTCATAATCAAGCAGTTTGCGTCGGGATTGATTTGCACATCACCGGTGATTAAACCAATATCCACGTCTTTGAAGGTTTCTTTGAAATCTCTGAATTTTTGATTGGATAAAGCTTTAATTGGAGAGGTATAGATCGTCTTTGTCATATTCCTCGATGCCATTGCAATTGCATATTCGGCCACCACCGTTTTACCAGCGGAAGTGTGGGCTGCGACGAAAACGGAGTCTCCTTTCTCCAAATGGTAAACGGCTTCCTTTTGGAAAGTATCCAATTCGAAGGGCCATTCACGGGCCATGTTGGGCACCAATTCGTGGAAATTATCCAACTTGTGGTCGAGGTCCACCACATGGGCCCAATTGCGTTTTGTTTCGATATCATTCTTCATGGTATTACGAAGAGCAGCGTAATCGATCGGGACGATTCCATCGATCTCGCTGGCGTCAAAAGGAGCAGAATCGGCCTCTTTTCTTTCATCTTCTTTAGTTTCAGCTCCTAGATGTTTATTTTCTTTTTCGATTTCCTCTACCGCTTCGTCTTCATCTTCTCCATTCTGACTCAATTGAGTGATGTTCTCAGACAGATCCAAGTTATCAGGCACGTTCAAGCCTCTGGAAAGGCCCTGGGGGATATCAAACAATCCGAGGTCACTTTTATGAAGGAACGCAGCCTCATCTTTGGGTGCTTTTCCCTTTTGAGCTTGATCAAGCAAGCCACCAGGTTGGAACGGCAAAAAACTGGTTTTACCCTTCAAGGACTCGTTTTTGGAGGTATATTTTCTATTGATGGATAGCGAGTTGCCGGAATTGGCATTATCTACCTCGCCCACTCTAAGCTCTTCTTTGTAGCCGGTGATATCACCAGAGAGACCGGATCTTTTGAATCTGATGGCGGTTCTGCTGATGGAAGACGGCGTGTTCAACAACTTTTCGTAGATTTTGGACTTGTTGAGCGTGGGGTTCTCGTGCACCAAGTCCAAGATGTCCCAGGTGAGCTCATTGGACGGGTGCAAGAGCTCTTTGGTGATAGTGTGATCCATCTTGTGGCTGGTGGTGGAGGAGTGGTTGTGGTTCTGGCAAAAATAGTGGGCGCGCGGGCACGACAAATGATCTGGTGGATCAGTGATGAAGACAATTTGAAAATAGAAGGGAGGAGGAAAAGGAGAGGCAGAGATGTAGAAGTAATGAAGAAAGCTTTCTCAAGAGAGTTAGTTTTTAAAAAGGAAGAGGGTAGTGAGAGATCGTAAATTTAAATTTTTTAGTATATTATTAGTATTATTGGGTTAATAATTATGAATTCGACTTGAAAGAAGACGAATCGATGAAGCCTCGGATGAAGAGTGTCGTACACCGAACGAAAGAACGAGGAAAGAAAGAAATTTAAGAATTAAAAATTGGAATAAATTTAACAATTTATAATTCACAGTTACTGATATTCGAAAAAAATTACAAATATTGACAAAATCATAAAAATTGAAAAATTATGTCATAATCAAATAAAGGAGCCTCTCATAAATACAACAAAACTTCCATTCAATCAGACTCAATTGGATCGAATGTTCTTTCACTAGCAAAATTATTCCTCTTAGAGTCGTTCGATGCTTGGGCGTGCGCGCGCCAAAAGTTCCAGCTCACAATCTATACCCAAGCGCCAAATATCACAGCACCAAACATCCCAGTTCAACTCTCCCCACAATGTCACTTTGCAAGACACGGTTACAAGAAGAGAGAAAGCAGTGGAGAAAGGACCACCCCTTTGGCTTCTACGCTAAACCTTCCAAGGCCGCCGATGGATCCTTGGATCTCACCCAATGGACGGCAGGAATACCTGGAAAACTGGGTACTCTTTGGCAAGAAGCGGTTTATCCTATCACTATAATATTCCCCGAGGACTATCCATCCAAGCCTCCTAAGGTGCGGTTTCCCGCCGGTTTCTACCATCCAAATGTTTACCCAAGTGGTACCATTTGTCTTTCGATCTTGAACGAAGAACAAGACTGGAGACCCGCCATCACCCTTAAACAAATTGTTTTGGGTATACAAGAACTCTTGGACACTCCCAACCCCGACTCTCCTGCCCAGGAGCCAGCATGGAAAGCTTTCAGCAAGGACAAGTCCATGTACGAGAAGAAAGTCAAAGAACAAGCAAAGAAGTTTGCCATTGCCGGATAAAGCTTCGATTGAGAAGTTGCCACCAATAAGACAATACTTTAAGAAAGTAATAGTCAACGCTTTTGAAAAGTTTGCCACTGATAAGCCAACTCTTATTGAAAAGTTTGCTGGATAGCCAACGCTTCCTTATTGAAAAGTTTTCAGGATAGCCAACGCTTCCTCTCTAGATTATGACTTTTTAGAAGCTTGCCGGATAGCCATGCTTCTTTTTCCGGGTAGCCAACGCTTTCTTACGTGTGTGGTCAGAATGCCACTTTTAGTTCATCCATAATTTCATAGCCTGTAATAATAAGAAAAGAAATATTTATCCTAGATACTAGTCGTAGAAAAGTAATTTATTAATTGAAATCAATACAGTCACTGAAAGTAATGTGACCTACTATAGAATATTCCTATTGATTAGAAACTAATACGATTTTCTGTATGGGAGAAATCCCTTTCTCTTCTTATGAATTCTACAGATCGCTTCTTCCAGTTTAATGATTTCTGATTCTTTAATTCTATTTATGGGCCAAAGACACTCTTCCTTCACTATCTTTGATAAGATCTCTGCTCTTGGAAATACCGTCACCGGTGACCATCTCTCCGAGTTGAGAGGTTCCTTTTTCTTTATATGTGCTGACAGCAGGGATATCTGCCTTGATGCGACTGACCAACGTCAGGTATGCTCTTGGTTCCAATTTGATCAAAGTGTGCAAAGGAATCGACATCCAAGGACTTTCCTCCTGCGGAACATTCATGAAGTATGCATATAAACATCTCAAGACCGCCTGGTGAGTGATGATAAGAATGTTTTCCTGTCTTTCCAATTCCATGATGATTGGTTCTAATCTTATCACGATATCACGGTATGATTCTCCTCCCTTGTACCTGTACTCGTATTTGTCGTCATCTCTGGCCTTGAAGTCTTCTGGGAATTCTTGTTCGATTTCTTCGTATGTCATTCCATCGCATTCACCAGCATCCAATTCGTCCAATGCTTTCCATTGGAGCTTTTTCTTGTATGGTAAAAACGAGGCAGTCTGTTGAGTTCTCTTCAAGGTGGAGGTCCAGACCGTTAAATTTGTGTGTTGATTTTCTTCACCCAATGACTTCAAAACCAATTCCGGCAACTTCTTGGCGTATTTCCAGCCTCTTTCGGAAAGGTTGGCATCACCACCAATTTGACCAGTCAAGTTGAATTCCGATTCTCCGTGTCTCGACAACCAGATGCTTCTGGGCTTGATGTGAAGGTTCATAACGTAGTAGACGATCCGGCTTTCCAAGTAGCTTTCGATTCTGTTCAAAATGATCTGGCTGTTGACGTTGATGAGCTTGATGAAAGTGAGATCAGAGTCGGTGACTTGGTCCATTGTTTCGTACACTTCTTCGTAGTATTTTATTCTTTGCAAGAAGTCGTTGGTGGCGAATTCGTTGTCCTTCTGGGCGTAGTCTGGAGAAGTGGTTTTCACGTCCAAGATGTTTTGCAAGATCAAATCTTGGTCAGAACAGAAACTCTCCAAAAACATGGGCTCAATCAGATTTTCACGGCACAACTTCAAGATTTGGTCTCTGCGGTCGCGAGTGGAGTTGGTGGCATCCAAGATACCGACCACACCATTTTCGTCCTGGAACCAATTCATCATGTCAATGGTAGCCAAGTTGACAGCTTCCTGGCGGGACTTCATTCCTTCTTCGTTGTGGGGATCAAAGAACTCAGCGGTGATGTTGCTATCGGTGACAATCTGACGGCGGTATGTGCCGACATTGAAGCATTTGGACTTAATCGATAACCACGAGAGGTAGCGGACAATCTTCTGGGCTATCAATGACTTTCCTCTGGCGGGTAACCCGACCATCACGACACACACACGGACGTTTTCGACGTGTGAGATGGAGTAGACAGGCATGGCAGCGGCGGTGGAGTTAGGGACCAATGGGCGGGTGGAGAAGTAGCGGGAATGGAGGAGTTGGGGGAGTCACTGAGCAAACGTGGAGAAAGACTTCGACGCAGTTGATAATGCGTGGTCGTGCAAATATACGGCTTGTGGGGGAACGTCACGCGATGGAAGGGTCACGTGACACACAATCAATTGATTTCCGATTGATCCTGGGCCGACTCTTTTCGGCGGTGTGCCTCCTGGCTTTTCCCATCGGCAAATGGGGCCATTGCCTATTATTCCAGGTGGATGCGTTTGCATCAATCGAATCGGCATTTCCCGCATGCAGATCTGTCCTCTGATTCTGTCTGTGTCTGTCTGTCTGTCTGTTTTGACCTCTACGTCACCTCAGCCGCTTCCACCACTCGTCTACCGCACGTGACGCGCGACATTATTCTCCTCTTCCCAACGCCGTATGTCGCATGTCGACGGCTATTTTACAACCAAATCTCCTTCCACACACCAAACGCCCTTCGTGAACCTTGCACTTCCGCTTACACTTCATACCAGCCAGTCCATCCAACACGATGTCTATGAAAAGATTCTTGAGCAGGGGCAACAAAGACGACAAGGACAAGGACAGGGACTCCCGGGAGCCCGGGCGGTCGGGATCTACAGGCGGTGCCTCCTCCTCTGATAACCTTGATATGGCGCCAGTGACCAGCGGCAACACCGAGGGCTCTCGCGATTCGCTTACCGAGATGTACCCCATGTTTGAGGGCTCTTCCTCTGGTTTCAGAGACAACGCCCAAGGCCAGTTCCTGAAATTCAACTTCAACAACGATCCCAAACTTGCCAACCCTTCGATCCTGAGCAAACCAGCATCGGTATTCACCAAAGAGTCCGACTATATGGGCAAATCGATTTTTTCCCGGAGTCGGAAGACTTTCTCCACCAAACAGTCGTCTTATGGTGCTGGAAGCGACCAAGGGGGCAAGAAGGAGTCGAGCTCTTTTTCGTACAGTCAGCCGTTGCAAATTCTCAGTATGGCTGAGGAAAACGCAGAAACCGACAAGAACAAGACCCCAGCCGAAATCATGGCCGATAAGTTGCAAGAACTCTACAATGACTTTGCATTTATTAATCACCAGTTCGATAATTCGATCATTAATTTGACCACAGCAGTGATCAACTCGATCGATCGCCTAAAGAACTTCATCGCCCAGGCAGAAGAACTCAAGCTGTCTAGACCCGACGATGCCCACTGGCGTTTCACCACCTACCATAATACCAACTTGAGAAAAATCATGAAAATGTACCTTCATTTCTACGATAATTTGTTGAGAGACGAAGTTTACATTAAGCTTAAGTTGTTATTGGTGAAAAACTTTAACGACTTCTCTTTAAGTTTAAATACCGACTTGACGGACCAACAAGTGCCACAAACAGTCGTGAAACCTCAAAATTACGCGATTGGTGTCAACCAGGGAATGTCTCTTCCTAATGAAGATGCTCTTACCAGAATCATTGAAAAAATCTCAAAAACATTCGTATCACTCAAGGAGCAAAATGGTTCGTTTATCGCCCCAATCGCCCGTGGTATCAGCAATGATTTGCATATCCTTTGTTTATACTTCGGCTACCCTAACCCAACTGATTATCATCTCAAGTTGACCCAGAACTTGCATGGGATTTATGATGATATTCACATTGTCGTCATGAAAAACCAGATTGATTTGGCTTCTACCACAGACACTCCTCCTGTCTCCAAATTTACTCATTTGAGTAAGCCTGAATTGAAAGATCCAGCAAGTTTCGTTCAACCAACCTCCGCTCAGAAATTCAAGCTTCCATTCAGAATGCCTACTGATGCGCAAAGACTTCCAATTTCGCTTTCGTTATCCATCGAAAACTCCATCCGTACTTCCGGTACTATGGGTGGTTATATTTATCCTATCATTGACTTGAAAAAGCAACCACACTTGCAATCATACACTAATTCTAAATTTGCAATCTCGTGTGGTCACGTTTGTCTCGACACCACCACCGGCTCCACCACCACAGAGTATCCACATGTTTCCGCGCCGCTGTCAGTATTGATCTATTTATACAAGCAGGCATTGATGGCACAATACCAAAAAGTCATGGCAAATAGCAGTGGAGGCGACAGCGTTGTGGTAGCAGAATCCCGGGCTGCATATGGATCAGTCCTCAAGCAAGTTGAGGAGATGTTCCCATTGAAGAGAGTGAAGGTCAAGGACCCTAAGACCAAGCAAGAAGGCTATGAGTTGAGAAACTTGCCTCAATCTAGATTCGGACAAATCATTTGGGGTGAAAGAACCTTGATTGATCTGGTCGATAAAGAAGACGAGTCCAAAGACGTCGAGAAGAAATTGTCTGATTTAGCAATTATCAAGGTCAATAAGAACTTGATCTGTGATCAGAACTACTTGGGTGACGATATCCCATTCAACGAATTCGATCCAGCATTGATGTTTGATAATTTGTACGTGCGGAAGGTGATCGATTTGGAAAGACACGTACCAAAATCAATGGATTTGAATGTGGACGAAGTCGACTCCACTATTTCCGATGACGCAGCACCTGAAAACTACAACGGATTGCCAGTATTCAAGTATGGATCTACTACCAAATTCACCAAGGGTAATTTGAACGGCATTAAATTAGTCTACTGGTTAGACGGTGCCATTCATTCGTCCGAGTTTATTGTCAACTCAGTTGAAAACAATACTGCTTTCGCTGCTGGCGGTGATAGTGGATCTTGGATTTTGACCAAGCTCGAAGATATCGAGCCCCATGCCAAAGGCTTGGGAGTTGTTGGTATGTTGCATTCTTACGATGGTGAGTTCAAGCAGTTTGGTTTGTACACTCCAATGTGTGAGATTTTGACCAGATTGAAAGATGTCACTGGAATCAAATGGGGAGTTGTGGGTGTGACGCCTGAGAAGGGTGAAGATTACGATAGTGAGGCTGAATTGAGCAGCGAGGAAGAGACCAATTATAGTGACGATGATGCAGACAGTTTTGAGAGCGAAGCCTATCCTCCGGAAGTCGATTAAATAGATGTGATTAGCACAAATCAAGATTAATAAAGAAAGAATGAAGTGAGAGTAAAATAAGAGTAATTCAAGAGTAAAAGTATTAAATCGCTGTATTGAAGTATAGGTTTTGGTACATTTATAGTGGGAGTCTGTTGGTGTTATAGGACTATTGGGTCATGCACGACCGGAAATGAGAAATATCAGAATTTCGAGAAAAAGGGCGGAAATCACCAAGACTATGAAAATCAGAGACGAAGAGAG